>JAHKKF010523203.1:0-12700 GCA_019740295.1 Labeo calbasu | reverse complement strand
TTCACTATGATTTCAATCTATGACATGGCCTCGCTCAGTCAGTATTAAAGATTTCAAGGCTACATTTCCACAGAAAATTCTTTACCTTATGGAGGATTATTGTATGTTGAAAACAGTAAATCAAACACACAAAAGACTGGGTTTTCGCAGCCAGGGTCATGAAAATGGCCAGAAAATGCAATTATTGTGAAATGTAGCAGTTTTTTTTTTCATATGTCTTTTGCTGAGTGTTATATTTGATGCATCTTTTTTGCCTCATATAGTATTATTTTATTTTATTTATTTTTATTTATTTTATTTTTTTTTTTTTTCTCAAAATTCAGAGTTTATATCCGGCAATTCGTTTTGTTTTTTTTTTAGAATTCTGAGAAAAATTTTGAGATAAAAACTTAGAATTGTGGAAAGAAAGTCTTCTTTGTGCCACAAATGTGCAATTTAGTGCAGTTACTGTTATTTATATGACCAAAAAAGTAAGATAAAATTCTGCAACAGAACATAATGTAACAGTATAACAGACCATTTGCATAAAATACATAATACATATCGGATGTTACTACATATCTCCCAGTAATATGTTTTACTTCTGCCTAGATATTTAAATGCTTAGTTTTACGATTTTTAGTTTTACAAAGCTCTTTTGTTTTTATTGGGGGCAAAACACATAATGCAATGCAACACAATGATCACAGAGAGATGAACAAACAAACATTCCTTGATCATCATATCTGAGACTTGCATTTTAAAATATATTTACTGATAATCAAGTAAACCTAAGCTGATTCAGTCCAGTAAGTGTTCATCTTGAAATATTACTAACAATATAAAAGTTCTTACACTCTAAAAAAAAACCTAAATGCTGGGTTAAATGTTTTATTTAACTCAGCTATTGCTTAAAAATGTACTATATTTCTTGCTTAAAATTAACCCAAATTAGGTTGGAAATTTTTGGAACATTTATTAATATGTTCAATAAATGAACCTTTATTAATAAGTTGAATAAATAATAATTAAACAATAAACATTTATTTTTAATTGCTTATTAATAAATGTTCATCTTTTGAGGAGCCAGTCATATAGTAATTTTTAAACAGAAGGTTGGGTTAAACATTTAACCCATAATGATTTCACAGGAAAAAAGACATGTGAACAATGAGCTGAATGTGAACGTTTTTACAATTACTCTAAAAGGGTTTTACTTGCTAAAACAGTTATTATTATCCATGACATTTATATAGCGTTTTTTTTTTAAGCACTTAAAGCACTTTACATTGTGAGAGGGTATCTCCTCATCCACCACCAGTGTGGCCCCTTTTCCACCAGCAGGAACCGGGTGCTAGTTCAGAGCTAGTGCTATTGCCGATTCGGAGCTGGTTCAACTGACAAGCCTTCTAAGAACTTGTTTGCTTTTTTCATGGGCTAGAGAGCCACCACAGAGCCAGGTCTTAACGTCACTGAATATGTCTTATCTTTCCCTGCAACGATGCAGCAGCTCCAAACACAAACACACCAGGCTTGCTTGAGATGCATCAGCGCCACACAGACCGAAGCCAACACCAAAGCACCGTGAGCGTGACTGGAGAGCAGAAGATTCTTTAAAGGGGTCTTCGGATGCCCATTTTCCACAAGCTGATGTGATTCTTTAGGGTCTTAATAAGAAGTATACAACATACTTTGGTTAAAACTGCTCTGTGGTAGTGTAAAAAAAACCCTTTTTACCTTGTCAAAATTAGCCCTGTTCAGAGCGAGCCGCTCTTTTGAATGTTCCTTCAAATGCTAATGAGCTCTGCTCACCCCGCCCCTCTCTTCTGTGCGGTGACGAGCCGGTCGGTTAACTTTAGCCAAATGTAGCCGCGAAACTTGCTAACTGTTATGTTCATTATTACATCCAACAACAGAACACCTCATTCGCTCAGTCAGAGACATTTTTGTCTTCCCCTGCACCTGAGTCAAAACAATGGCGGTCAGAGTCTGACTGTTCACGGCTCATCAGGGCGGGTCTATAAGACAGTCATGTCAATCAACTTTCGTGGGAGCGACCTTTGCCGTGTGACATCACACCGAGAAGAAGCTGAGAATGGCTTGATTTAAAAAAAGGGGATATTTCTTACAAAGATTACAAAAATACCACTGGGTGGATTTTTATCATAATAGGTTGGTTGTGTACACACACTGCCAACACACATTTATGTTCAAACAACATGTAAAAGTGAGTTTTGCATCCAATGACCCTTTTAAGCTTTTAAATTGCTCTCGCAGTAACTTGACGCAAAACATTCAGGGCAAGCCTAATATTAACAACGACTTTGTGAACCCACATCGGCATCCAAACATGGCGAATCAAACGTGTTCGTGTTTAGCTGCCATTTCAAAAAAAGCCTGATCAAGTTTCTGTTCGTCTTGTTGGTCACGGTAACCCCGCCCCAGCCCCTGATGCAAGCAGTTCTTACTTCTAGACCAGAAATGTTTTGGTGCTATTTACAAACCACTTTTCCTGATTCCGAGTTGGTGCTTTGGGTGTCGAAAGACAAAGAACCAATTTAAAACTAGGTTCTTGCTCCGAACCAGAAAAGAGGTATGTGTAACATCCACCTGGATAATGCGACGGCAGCCATAGTGTGCCAAAATGCCCACCACACACCAGCTAACTGGTGGAGAGGAGACGGAGTGATGAAGCCAATCAGTATATGGGGACTGTTAGGAGGCCATAATGGCCAAAATTTGGCCAGTATGCCAAGGTCACACCTCTACTCTTTTCGAAAGACATCCTGAGATTTTTTATGACCACAGAGAGTCAGGACCTCAGTTTAACGTCTCATCCGAAGGACAGTGCTTTTTGACAGTATAGTGTCCCCATCACTATACAGACCACAGGGTGAGCACCCCCTACTGGCCTCACTAGCACCTCTTCCAGCAGCAACCTAGTTTTCCCAGGATGTCTCCCATCCAGGTACTGACCAAGTTCAACCCTGTTTAGCTTCAATGGGTAACCAGTCTTAAGCTATAGGGTGATATGGCTGTTTTATAAAACAGTATAAACCAGGGGTGGCGAACGTCGGTCCTGGAGAGCCGCAGCCGTGCATAGTTTTGCTTCAACCCTAATTAAACGCACCTGAACAAGCTAATCAGGTCTGAAGGGTTACTAGAAAGCAACAGACGGGTGAGTTTTAATTAGGGTTGGAGCTGAACTCTGCATGGCTCCGGCTCTCCAGGACCAGAGTTCGCCACCCTGGTATAAGAAAGCATTTAGTAGATTGTGACTAACAGGTTTTTCAGCAAAGAACACAAGATGTCATACAAACGATGCAAGAGCAACAGCCAAACACATCTGGTTAGAGTGTTTACATAGAAAAACAATTAAAAAAAGGAGCAGAGTGTGATGCAAAAACATACTCTGTCTGAACCTGCATATAGTACTATTCATGCCATGCTGAGAATTGCTTGAAAATGTATAACATCCAACCCTGAAACTTCCTCAAGGCGTTTTCAAGTTAAAGATTCAGTTCACCCAAAAATGGAAATTCTCATGATATTCTGAACCTGACTTCCAGGAAGATAAAAGAAGATATTTTGGAGAACATCTTTTTGTCCATTTCAATGAAGGTTTGTAACAACACAAGAGTAAGTAAATTATGACAATTTTTATTTCTGAGTGAACTATGCCTTTAATGTGACTCTGTGCCGCCTCCAAATCACCATCAGAAGCATTTACAGCCCTAGAAATGGCCAACGAAACAGATTTCAATGACTTTGATGATGATTTCAGCAAGCTTCTGCCATTTCGCATTTTGTGAGCAATATGTATCAGAACGGTCTGTGGGTGATAATGGATGAGTGCAAGACTTGAACCTCCATGATGACCGCAGCATCATTTAGTCTTTGGTCTGTGTTGAGCTACAGCTGAACCGTTGGGGCAGGAATAAGAGTTCAACATTGCATGAGTTAATGCTACCATGTGGATAGACTTTCCTGTGCATGTTTTTCTCTCAGGACACACACACACACACACCAGTTGCCTTTCTTCATCAAAGCAGCGACCGAATCACTAGCGGTATTTCTGCAAATGTCACGGGAGATGAGAAAGAAAACAAGGGGGAATAAAATGAAAGAGAGAAGGAGGTTGAGAGAGAAGGAAGCTTCAGAGTGCTGTATGAGACATGTGTATGTAGGTGCCTGAGAATACATGGCTCTGTTTCAAAACCGGAGAATTGCACTGCTGTCTATATAGGCAGCTGCCTCCTAAGACAGCATTCTAAAGGCCTTAACATACTTCAAGTGACACACAAAATCTGGCCAAATCTTGTTTTGGTGGTCTGAAACATCTCGCCAGAGCAAACTTTCCAGGACAGGTGTTTAAAACCTTTGAAATGCCATTGGTCAGTGACCATTATGTAATAGGTCGGTGATAAGCCTACAGCAGCCTCAATGTAGTCTGATGTTAGCATGTTGCTAAGCCAACAGCTAATCCAATGTTCATTACACCAAACTATTTTTAATCAATACTTGTTTGTAGGGATGTAACAATATTATCAATAGTGCAATGCGGCTTTCATCAAATCTGCTTTCGCAGCGCATTTCAAAGCGAAGCGTGCTCTTCGTTCAGGCGATTAGCTGGTTATTTATGTGCCTCCGTTCACAGTAAATGAATGCATTTCACCTGACTTGTAGTGAGATGCATTTTTGTAAACATGTTTTCACCAAAGCAAGAGTTTTTCTTCAAAATAAAAGCTCTGTTGCCATTCCCGTCAAAATAAAAGCTTAAAAATTGCAGTTTGAATTGCTGACAGATAGAGGTTTAATGGGTAACTTTACTGCATTCCAAATTCAAAATATCTCTTTCAAGTGTAGAAATTAGCAAAGAATTATTGTATTCCCTTCTGTAGTTTAAAGCAAAAATAATATACCTATGAAATGTTCATTTTTTTATTTATTTTGCAATGCACTTGTTTTACAATATATGGCTATTCCTTTCGTTGTTGTTGTTATTATTATAGTCTAATTAGTTTGGCTTCCTAAAACACCAGTGTGAATGTAATTTACACTGAGACAGTATATCGCAACTAAAAAGAGGATTGAGTCCAGTGTTGCCATGTCCGTGACTTTTCATGTCCACGAGTTGAAGTGACCCCAGTAATGTAATATTTAGCCCCTGGAATGCTAATTTGACCAGGAGAACACCGCCAAAAAATGTGTATTTTACCCCCTGGACCCCCTCAAAACACGATTGGGCTACTTTTGTGCTAGTTTTGAGAAGCAATTGGGCGGGTTTTGTTGTGAAAACCTGGCAACCCTGGTTGAGTCCCCTTTAATGTTCAGGTAAAATCAATTCAATGACTTTTCTGATTTAATATTTTTTTAAGTTAAGCACAAGAATTAGAGCTCTTAATTTTGAACTCTCAAGTGGATTAGAAGGATTTCAGTCGTCTTTTTTTTTTTTTTTTAAACATCGCAATAAATATTGTATTGTGGACTTCATATTGCAATATTATCGTATCGTGATATTATTATCCGTTTTAATTTTCCTGGATGATATTTTTTTACCGTTTTTTTTTAATTTTTCTGGACTCCTTTTTAATGGATAAATTAAATTTTATTAATCAAAAAGCTTGTCTAATTAATTAAAATCATGAAACTTAAATTACATGTTAAAAAATTACATGTTCAGTGCCCTATGAAATGTTTTCTTTTTGCCCACCTTATGTTTTGTTACTAAATTCTGTGTTCTATCATGTCTAATTATTTGAATGCATAAAAACAAGTTTTATTTATTCTTACAATAGCCTTGTGAAATGTTTAATTTTCTCAGATATTCTGTTTTGTGTATTTGCATTTTTCTGGTTATCAAATAGGCTTAAAGTCAAGTAGGCTTAAAGCATTAATTTCATTTATCTTTTAATTAATGAAAATAAAACAAAACGTATTGTTTGGCAAATAAAGGGGATTTATTATTTATTATTTATTATTACAATTAAAACAATGAAGGAATATATGATTATTCCTTAAAAATAAGGTTTTAATAATTCCTGTCTTCATGTTAATCCAAAGGTTGCCGTGAATACCTTTCATTAACACAGAGATACGCAGAATTCATATTTAAACAGTCGTTTTGCAGCTTAATATTTACAAAAATTAGTCCATATCACGATTTAGGTGTAATGACCTACTTTTGATTAATTCATCCAAACTTTGACAAATTCCGTGACATTCCGCTTTAAAATGTAAATTCCGTTTTTAAGACTGGATTCCGTGATTCTGTCCATGCTTTCCGCATCGTGGAAATCATAGAGCCCTATAAATCCCTAGTTGTTTAGTAAATTTCTCTCTCTTTGACAATCAACTTGTGATTTTTTCCTCCACTGATCTTCTTGAACGTATCACAGGATTGCTTTCTCCTCAAAGGCTACATATAAAGTTCTGTCATGAAACTCTAGATGGCACAGGGTAATAGTTTATAGCTGATTGGTTTCTTTTCACATCAGCAACCAATGATATTTCTCCTCAACATTCAAATACTTGGCTAGTGGTTGCTGTAGCAGTTGCAGTGCGCTTCAGAAACCCTCCACTTCCCCAGCTCCACCTGTATAGATCTGCTACAGGGTGATTTCAAGTATGCTACAGTATATAAACCAAATATTAATTTCCAGCCCAGTATTTTCACTTGCCAAAATTTTGGTCCACCACTAAGAAAAACAATGAATTCAGACATATTTTTTTTCACATGCTGTTTTTTGCCTACTATACACTATGGAAGTCAGCATACTGGGATGCAGGAAGATCCTGTGTGTTTTTCTCCAGAAGGGCAGTGGCTCTTAGCAATCACATCACCAGTGGGCCACCAGTGGGTCTCAGATTGACCTCTTCTCCTACTACTCACTCACACACACATACACACACACACACACACACCAGGTATCAACAGTCCATCCATTTAACCAGTTGCCTTGAAACTCTTCAAGACAACTTCCACTTGGTATGACAATAGCATTGAACAGGAAAACAGAGACCGGGAAAATCCAGACTAAAGACAAACGTGCAGACATGATGTAAGCAGCGGGGAAGGACGACACCTCCGTGATCATGCATACTGATGGACACACACACACACACTCTGATGCAATCACACCCAAGAAGAATCCCTGATCAACATCTTACGCCGTAAGTACCAGGCTAATACCCACTTGAAGCACTTTTCATTACAGTTTTGACATTCATAGGGTGAGCGTCTCTGTATTAGAATGCACCGTTTCTCTCCAAGAGCAAAAGATGTGCAATTAATCATGGATTTCAATGCTTCTTCCGAGACTGAATGGTTTGTCTAATGCTTTAAGAATGATATAATGGTTTGTACTCAAATTAATAGTAAACTATAAATGAAAATTATGTCATCATTTATTCACAGTCATGCCATTTCAAATCTGCATGACCTACACTACTGATCAAACGTTTGGTCGTATTTATTTAATGAAAAATACAGCAAAACTGTAATTTTGTGAAATATTTAAAGGAACTTTTTTATTTGAGAATAGTTTGAATTGCAATGTGGTGCAAAGCTGAATTTTCAGCACCATTATTGCAATTTTCAGGATCAACTGATCCTTCAGAAATCATTCTTATATGATGATTCGCTGCTAATTATTATCAGTTATTATTGGTGCTCTATTATTAATAATGGTTCTTATTGTTATTAATGTTGAACGTTTTTGAAGCCTAATATATTTATGGAAACTGATTTTCAGAATTCTTTGATGAATAGAAAGCTCAAAAGAACTGCATTTAATTAAATATGCATTTTTGTGCAATTTAATGCATCCTTGTGGGGAAATTTTTTTTTTCTAATTACTAATTTAAGTATTAAAGCATTATATATTTTTTCTTACTTACCCCAAACTTTTTAATGTTTTACGCTTTCCACAATAATATGAAGCAGCACAGCTGTTTTCAACACTGATATTAAAAAAATATTCTTGAGCAGCAAATCAGCATATTTTAATGATTTCTGAAGAATTACGTGACACTGAAGACTGGAGTAATGATGCTGAAAATGTAACTTTGATCACGGAAATAAATTACATTTTAAAATGCATTCAAACAGAAAACAGTTCATGGTGAGCATAAGAGAAAAAAAAACGTAATTATTCCCAACTTTTGATTGGTAATGATACGATACGATTTTTCTAACAGTCTCAGTGTTTATTTGTCCACACATTGAAAGTCACTGGGGTTCATTTGTACAGACAAAAACAGCTTGACAAAACATCGCCTTTTGTGTTCGTCTTCTGTTTGGAACGAGTAAATGTGCCTGAATTTCGACAAGTACTATATATCATATAACATAACCGATCACAGCCTTTTGTACTCCTTTCGCTCCAGGAAATGAGTTTCGCATGCTGAGGTCAGGAATCGATGTGTCATAAAAAAGCAAGCATGCATCTCATATCTAATTGTGATTCGTATAGCCATGTATTCTGATCCGTTCACACGATCACGGCCTGTTGTCCGTCAGCATGTCTGAGGCCTGCAAGGTGACCCGGCCCCAAGCTGAGCACAATCAGCATTACTCCAGATCCGGACTGAGTTTCATCTGACCTTCAAAATCACGGGCCATCTGCGTCCAAAAATACCACCTCAAAATGCTTTTGTTTGCTTTTTGTCTTGCATTTAAATGTAATGCAATTAGGCCTGTGTGATATACAAGTACAGTACATATAAAACACAATGAAACATCTAGTTAAAACAACATCACAGTCCAGGACAGTCGCTAGTGAATGACTGTGCACTGTACAGGAAGAGATGGATATTACCACAACAGACTGGATGCTTAAGTACTGGACACGCAGGGGTCAGAGATCAAGTTGCGTTGATCTTGAGTAGGTGGCGTGTACATGGAAAGAGGGTGGGATTGAATTTTGCATGTGAACTCTGCAGGGTTTCAGGGTTAAATAATTCATTTGGCACTAGTCAGCTGTGGAAAAAGAAACGCTTGTGTGTGTCTGTACCTGCACTGTTAAAGCCACATCCAAGGAAAAAGCCTCTCACTTCTGGCGCTTCACCCATCAGGGGCTTGTGATCTGCAGTGAAGGATTCTGGAGGAAAACAAACCAACAAAAAGAGTAAAACATTTCTAACCAAAACTACAAGAAGAAAACTTATTTTTTTAACCAAAAGAAATCAGTGATGCATGTTGGCAACTAAGAAACTAAGCTTCATCTAAGATGATAAGTGATAAAATGTATGCTTTACATGCAATGAAGGTTGCTTTAGGATAAAATCATCTGCCAAGTGTTTATAGTCAGACATTAAGACAAAACGCAGATAGATCCCTGTTGAACACTACCGTTTTGGAATCAAAATTTATACTTTTATTCAGTAAGGATGTATTACATTGATCAAACGTGACCACAAAGACATTTATAATGTTTTAAAAGCTTACTATTCCAAATAAATGCTGTTCTTTTGAACTTTCTATTCATTAAAGAATCACATTACCACAAAAATATGAAGCAGCACAACTGTTTTTAACATTGATAGTTTTCCCTCTTTTCCTCGCTTTCCTTTAGTAAAAGCGCCGTGCACATTTTACTTTCACTTTCAAATTAGGGTTTTACCCTTTTTTCTTCACTTTCCTTCAGTTTTAAGTACCTTGTAAAAACGTTGTGCGCATTTTACTTTCACTTTTAAATTAGCGGCAAACAAAACAAACTTTTATTAACAAAATGAACAATAATACACCATGTTATATGCCTAATATAAAATAATAACTTATACAAAGTTTAAATATGTATACAAAACTGAAAATTTGTAAACACTATGTAACCAAATAAATAAGAAACGTAAAACGTTTATTAGCAAAACGAATAAAAAAGCTTGGAAGCACAGCACACACCTTGATGTAGCCTAATATACAATAAAAATTTAAAAAAAAAATGCACAGTTTAAATATAAATCAGCAAACACTGTGGAACCAAATAAATATAAAACTTCCACTATCACCTTAGATTAATGGCAAAAGTCAACAGGCTTTTCAAATATTTTTAAAACAGGTGCTTCTGCATTTCGCATCACATTGATCTGTGATGCGACTGTCGTTCGGCACTGCACTGAGCAGCCGTGTTTAGTTTTAATTGTACTGTCTGTTCTCTAACTGAACTAAATGATTTTTATTACTCTAACAAAAACAAAACAAAAAAAAAAACAACAAGTTCTTCTTCGGGTGACTGACAGATGAAGCAGCACATACCACCATCTACCGCGTATTGTTTAATGAATATTGAGCAACCTAAGACATGTAGCACAGAATTTAAAATGAAACACATGAGGAAACAATGAGGAAAATGAATGCCATGATCATATGAATTTAAGACTTGGTGCTCTGATTTAAGACCTTTTCAAGGCCTTAATCAAGGAAAAACGATTTAAGACTTTTTTAAGACATGTGGAAACCCTGAATAATTCAATAAACATTAATTTAACTACATCCGATGTAACATACAACCCTAATGTACAAAACTAATAAGAAAAAAATAAGAAGTAACGGTTATTTTAACAAAAAAAATTAAATAAATAAAAATAAATAAATATAATAAAATAAATAAAAAGGTAACGCAGGGAATTCTGAAAATATCAATTTACGGTTATTCACTGTAAATTTACGTTCTTTTTCCATTTCTGAAAACGGTATACTACCATAAAATTAGTTTTTCACGGTATACAGCAGGGGAATTTACCATTAACCATTTAACAGGTTTGTACTGTAGCATTTTTACAGTCTCTTACCGTTAAATTCACAATCATTTTTTACACTGTACAATAGTAATTCTATCATAAAAGACATAATCTACATTAAGATTACATAAAGCAAGTGTTTATTGTTTTTATCACGGTTTTGATAAAAAGTCTGTTAAATGTATTCATTATTTCTAAATTCATTCATTCATTCATTCAGTATGTTTTTTTCTGTGAGCGTGCATATAAAGTCAACAAAAATATTTCAGCGTCAAAAATTTTTAATGTGCCAAACTTTAAACACATCAATAATTTTCAATTTAAAAATTAAAGAAATAGTTCTCTCCAGAATTCATTTCCTGATAATTTACACACCCCCATGTCAACCAAGATGTTCATGTCTTTCTTTCTTCAGTCGAAAAGAAATAAAGGTTTTTGAGGAAAATATTCCAGGATTTTTCCCCATATAGTGGACTTCAATGGGGATCAACAGTTTGACGATCCCAGCCGAGGAATATGGGTCTTATCTAATGAAACGAGCTGTCATTTTCCAAAAAAAAAAAAACAAACTTCTATACTTTTAAACCACAAATGCTTGTCCGTGACTTCACACATTACATAGTCATGCTGGAAAGGTCACACATGGTTAGTTCTTCATCCGTGTACTCTGGTACAAAAAGGTAGGGTGGGGCAAAAAACTCATTTTATCCTTCACCTTCAAAATCGTCCCACATCGTTGTTTACCTTTTATGTAAAGGGTGTTTGACTTTCTTTGCACGCTCGCTTTGTAAACACTGGCTCAGTACTTCTGCC
This sequence comes from Labeo calbasu, assembly GCA_019740295.1. Taxonomy (NCBI): domain Eukaryota; kingdom Metazoa; phylum Chordata; class Actinopteri; order Cypriniformes; family Cyprinidae; genus Labeo; species Labeo calbasu. The sequence goes on along the minus strand of JAHKKF010523203.1, from coordinate 1,168 downwards.
TATGTCATGCTTGACTTTTCCAATGTAACTACGCAATGCATGAATTCGAGCTAGTGCGAGACAAGCATTTGTGGTTATAAAGTATATAAATTTGTGTTTTTTTAGACAATGACAGATCATTTGGCTAGATAAGACGCTTATTTCTTGGCTGGGATCATGTAGAGCCCTTTGTAGCTGTATTAAAACTGCAATTTGGACGTTTAACCCATTGGCCACCATTGAAGTCCACTATATGGAGAAAAATCCAGGAATGTTTTCCTCAAAATCTTTTCAACCGAAAAAAGAAAGATATGAACATCTTGGATGACATGGTGAGTAAATTATCAGGAAATTCTAATTCTGGAGTCAACTAATCATTTAACATGATAAAATTGAACATGATTAAACATTCTGTTTGAAAACCTGACTTGCTGAAATAGTGAATCCTTAATGTTATTCGATACAACATGTTTTATATTCATTCAGCCTACACAGGATAACAAACATTGTTTAAACAACAACATATATGTCAGACATATTCTGAACTAGAATGCAGCAAAATTGTGACTTGATTATGCTACAAGAAAGTGACAAACACTACAAGAGCACTTAAGGAAGAAAAATAATTGCTGTGAGAGTTTATAATGTGACTCTTTTAAAGCACAAAGGGTAAGAAAATAAGGGTGAGAGGTGGGAAACTGTAGCACACAGTGCTGCCAGTGGGTCGGATCAGATTTTTCTGAAAAGCTCTTTAAAAATGTATCGCTGCTGAGCGCTCACTTAATAGTCTATTCATAACGGTCAAAGCTTTCATTAGTAAGATATTGTGGGATGACCCTCAAATGCATCGAAGACAGAGAAATGCAAAGGTGAACGAGTGCAAGGAGAAACAAAGGCCACCAGTGCAAGAGAGACTGAGAGGTGAGACAGAAAAAGAGAGATGAAGAGCACAGACACACCTTTTCCATTACTTCACATGAAAAAGTGTTTTCCTCGGCATCATTTGCTCTTTGAGAGCAAAAGGAGAGGGTGAGGCTGCAGCTATATTTTATTTACAGTATCCATCTTCCTCTCCTCCATCTCTCTTATTCATACATCACCACACACACACAGCTATCGCCTCAGAGAAATGACCAAAGCGCTCTGACTGCTTTCCTCAGAGGTCACCTTGTAGTGTCAAACACAGCTT
>JAHKKF010523200.1:2915-32469 GCA_019740295.1 Labeo calbasu | reverse complement strand
CTTCAGCAGCTCCAGGCACGTGGGCAAAAGCACCAATCTCATTGGTCTGCCAGTTTTTAACGCGGCGCGTCAAACCAAAAAAACGAGCCGGAGGCGTTCTTTAAAAAATTACGCTTGGCGTTTCGCGCGTCGGTGTGTACACTTACATTGGCGCCCTTTGTTTAGTCACAGCGCGTTAAACGTCGGCGATATTCGTCCCGGTGTGAACAGGCCTATACAGAGTATAGAACCAATTTTTTAAAATCAACCTGATAAAGAGGAAAAAACAGACATTAATAAATGAAGACACAGACTTGTGCTGTTATCTCTGCATCAATCTGTATTGTCTGTGACGCACAGCACAACATTACACTTAAATCATATTGATTTGAACTATTTTTATTCTCTTTTTTTATTAAAGTTTAATTCCATCGTATTTTCTATGATTATATTGATCTCTTTATCCTCCAGACTGGCAATCTCGTTCTCCAGTTTGTTGTTGAAGTCATGGACAGATGTGGCTTCTCTAGCGTAGTGATTCTCTTTATGTCTTTGTTCTGAGCCAGAAACTGAGAGAAACAACAGAAATGTTCCTCTGCGGACGAAGGCTCTGCCGTTCCTCTCTCTTTAGACAGATGTTGATGTTCTATGCCTGGATGAGGTTTTTATGGACCGTGTACAGGTCCTGCTCCAGATCAGAGATGAGGCTGTTGAGAAACTCCACACGATCCTTTAGCTGTAGGAATCTGTCCATCGCATGGTGTTTACCTCGCCATTTGTATTTGGAGCTGCATCAGAGCTCTGATTAACTTCTGATCCATTAATCAACACCCTCTGATTGCTTTGCTCCTTGAGAAACACCAGTTATGTTAACCCATCTGTGATATTCCTGAAACACTGACTGTTCTGTGATGATTTGTGTGGTCTCACCTCTTTTTGAGCTGCTGCTCCAGCATTCTGCACCTGTCCCAGATCCAGACGCAGATGCTCTCTTGCCTGATCAAAACAAACACACAACATGTAAACCACATGCCAAACATGCTTTGTGGTGCTCATAAAGAGATCTGAGCCCCTCGAGCACCTGTATCTCACTAGGAGACCGAGTGTGATGCCTGACAACGGTCGTTCTCAGAAAACTCCCATGACGAGACACTATGAACTACAGATGCTCCAGCAAAAACTGAGATAGGCAGCAAACACAACACAGATCATGTTGAGACTGACATCAAACCAAAGGGAGAAACACTGGCCAAACAAAAGACCGTTGTCATATTATTGCATTGTAAAATTATGATGATGCGTTTCAACAGAAATCCTGCAAAATTCATATCCAATATCCAAGGGCAAGACAAATATATATTATATTGTCAAACACATTAATTAATATTCTTGAAACACTAATATGTTGCACAGGTGTCAACATATATAATATACAACATATTAGTTAATCAAAATACAAAATTGAAAAAGACCAAACATGGAATAGGTGGGGTTTTACTGACTAGTCTGGATCTGTCATAACAAATGCATACAACAGTATACACTGAAAAACACAAAATACAAGGCAGTAATACTATACAAAATGACCTGGGGCTATGTGTGATAGGAAGGTCAAAGAAATGTTTGTCTGTGAATGAATAAAAGAAGTCATTTCCTATAGCAGTTTGTGTCTGTTTTAGAGATAATGAAATAGGGGAATTGAATATTAAATGTTACATAATTTCTTTCATATGAAAGCTTTAAATATTCAAAACCAAAACAAAAACTTACCGTTCCAATCCAAAAATTCTCCTTTACACACCACCATTTCCTCAGCTCTGCCATGTCCAGCTTCTCAAAACATAAAAGTTAATCCCCTTTTTCTCAGGGAAGAGAAGATGGAGCAGGAGCCCACCAGGGCAGAGCAGAAGGAGCAAGAGATGACCACTGTGGAGCAGAAGGATCAGGAGACCACCAGGCCGGAGCAAACAGAACAGAAGACTATAGCAGAGACTGAGACCTAGGGAAAGCAGAGATAGACAACCCAGACAAAGTATCCACGGACCCCAGGACCGAGACAGAAAACATAAGCAGTTCATCAATAGTCTCCCTGGTGACCACTGAACAGGAAGACGGATCATAAACAGGCTCAGAGGCTGAAACTGGACAGGTAAACGGTTCATTAGTGATCTCTTTGGCACTGACAGAGGTATCAGGGCAGACAGAGTCTCTGGGTTCATGACAGACAAGGTTATGAGTTCAAGGGCGGCTCTTTGGGGTGTGACAGACAGTGTTCTCATTGGCTGAAATAGGACCGAGGGATAGCTGAGAATTCAACTCACTAACAGACACAAAAGGAAGAGAAAATTCACAATTAGATATCACATGAAATTGAACAAACAGATGATTCAGAAATGGGCTCATGGATTGACACTGAGTAGACAGACAGTTCAAAAATCAAACTCATTCGATGAAACCAGACGGACGGACAGTTCACAATTAGTCTCACTGATCAGTTCAGACATGTTCAGAGCCATGACATGGTAAACAGGAGTTCATAGGCAGCCTCCATGGCCAGGACAGGACAAGACGAGAGTTCATAAATGGGTGCCACTACCATGACCAGAGCTGAAGTGAAAGACATAGCTTCAGGAAGTTCTGCAGCATACACCGCCACCTCGGTGGATCCGGAAAGGGCACCGCCGCCTCTGAAGGTTCTGCAGCCTCAGCCACCACTTCTGCAGGATCTGGAGCCCGTACTGCCATTACTGGAGATTCTACAGCCTTAGCTGCTACCTCTGGCAAAGCTTCCGTGGACGACGCTGGCTCTGGAACTTCGGCAGTAGTGAACGCAGCCCATAAACAATAGAAAGCAATCCCCCATATGGGAACTGCTGCAGACAAGGGGATGGTAAGTGTTGGTAAGCAGTGGTTTAGGCATACCAGCAGCAAGTGATGACACCAGTGGAGTATCACTCACACTGTATAGGATTATGAAGGACTGACCTTTAGGTTCTGGGTGCAGCAGACAGGACATGACATGACTCTAGATGATCCTCTGTGGCGTGACGAGACTCTGGATGATTAGCTGAGATGTGATGAGGCTCTGGGAGATCAGCTGAAACGTATTGAGTCTCTGGGAGATCAGCTGAGATGTAACAAGGCTCTGGACGAACAGCTGAGACGAGATTTGACCCATGAAGATCAGCTGTGATTTAACTTGACACTAGAAAATCAGCTGTGACTTGACTTGACTCTAGAAGATCTGCTGTGACTTGACTTTGGAAGATCTGCTGTGACTTGACTTGACTCGGGGATGGCAGCAATGACATGACCGCCCTTTGTAGTTGCCGCCATTTTGTGAACATGCACCGGTGTCACCGCCATTATGTGAGTACGCTTTGGTGCATCTGCCATTTCAGTCATAGTCTGGGAGATCAGAAGTGTTAACGATGGCTACAAATTGGCAAATATGGTTCTCCAGCTTTTGCAGGCCTTGTTTAAGGGCAAATAAAATTCTTGTTGTGTCCGTACCTGGCCAATGTCTATTTGAAAAGCTGCTGGATCCCTGTGGGGCCAAGTATTCTGTAATGGAGTGACTAAGAGAGGCATGTGGATCCATGTGCAAGCTTTTAATAAACAGAGATGTGGTCACAACAGGCGAACATTGAAACTGGCAAACAAGGTTGAACAGGGCTAGACAAAAGAGTTTTCTTAACACAGGCGTGGGTCAAAACATCAGCAAACGTTATCCAAAGGAAGAGCAAAGGGGTCCAACAAACCAAGAAGCATAGAATATCAGAACTGGACGCGATGATAGGGGTAATCCAGAGCAAGCAAAATCAGGGCAGACAGAGAACACACAGAAACGAGATACACAGGCTAGGATAAAGAAACAGACAAACAGACTATGAACAAGACTTGACTAACTCAGGAAAATACTCAGAGATGCTCCGTAAAGTTGCTATAAAGTTGCTAGGCACAAGAGATAATCGCAAACAATACCACCAGGAAAAGGAAGTCCAAAATGTATATAGTGTGTTTGATTGATTACAGCTGTGTGTGTATGAAATGACATGCAACATTGTGTAGTGTGAGTCAATCTAATGAGAGTGCAACATCTGGTGGCGAGTGGACAGAAGGCCACGGACCGGATTCGTGACGTTAATCTTGTACAAATGAAATAAATATACTTACAATAGCTCCTGTGCGGCCGTTGAATCCTGTGTATGCGTGTCTTCATTTTGCAATTAGACGAGGGCTCCCTCTGCTGGCGTGGAGTTACAATTATGTACATAACACTATGTACCATATTGCTTTTGCAACAATTCACAAAAATCTAGTTGCCACTGCTGTGAAGCTGTGTCTAATGCAGAGTGACAGTTAATCTGAAACCATTCTCTCTTCTGACTGCTGTTCTCTTTTTTGTTGTTAAAATGCTATCATGAAGTTTTTCTTTTGTTATTTGAGCAAATGCAAAAAAAATACATTTGTAGCAGCAGGCATGAACACAGGTAGGGCTCAACCTGTGCAGAGCACATGCCCTTTTTGCCCTACACTCCAAATTGCCTTTTTTTAGTTGTGTTTTTTTTTCTTCAATAAATCAATGTTATTGGTCACCCTTTAAACATTTGCAGTTAGAATCACTTTGTTTTTTGTTAGATTTTTTTATTTTTATTTGCAACAATCACTTGTTTTGCCGTCTATGATTGATCACACTTTTAAAAGTGAAGTCATAAAGGCTTTGTTCATTTCTCAGATCTTTACACTGATCTTTTCATTGAACCTTATATCGAAATATAATTTACATACTGCAGGCTTATTCGGTTATTTTCAGTTTCACAATTTCTCTAGTTTCCCCCAATTGCTAGGAAAATCCCTGCTTTAGAGTTTATTGCCAGCTCCTATAGATGGTACCCTTATCTCTTCAATCTATCTCATGTAGCTTTCATCTGGATTTACATCTTTCTTATGTTTGAAGTCAACATGGGAGAGAGTTAGAGCTCAGCGCTTTGGTCTGAGCCCCTTGTTAGAGTCAATTTCTACTTCTGCTTGTGCCCGGTTAAGTGATGCAGTTAAAAGTTTGCATTGAACCCACTTTAACAAAGCTAGACTCCATAAATTGTTCTCAGAAGCAGATGACTCTTATAGCGGATGCTCCTTTTCTCCAGCTGACCATGTATATATATTTTTCAGTTGCCATAAATTGGCCTCATACTGGGCTTCCTTTGTTGACTTTCTTTCAGGGCCTTTACGTTTACATTTCTCTTCCTACATGTCCTGTTTTTGATCTTTTGTTGCTTTAATTGCTTCTGTTGTTTTTATTCTCATTGTAAGTCACTTCAGATAAATGTGTCTGCTAAATAGAAAAACGTAAATGCACTGCAGAATGCATACTCCTTGACCCAATGTTGAAAGTTTTTGAGTTCTTTCAAGTTGAAAACTCCGTATCAAAATTATCTCAATCACAGTTGAGGGTTTTCTGCTCTGAAGTTGCACCTGAAAGCCTCTTGAAGTTATATATAGGATAATTTTGACAGCACATGAAGGCTGCATAAATGCAAAAATTACTTCATTGAGATTAAAGGAGACGTCCACTTCCAGAACAATTTACAGATAATGTACTCAGCCCCTTTCAGTCGTTTTTTCTTTTCGTTTTTGACTCGTTAATACTTTTATATTTATCTTACATTTTATTAAAAATAAAGTAAATTTTTTCAACTATTTTCTCTAACGTCTTCAACATTATCTCCCCTCTCTCTTCTGTTCTCCTTGCACACTCTTATGCATATTCGACTTTCTCCATGAGAAACTGCCTTCCTCTTTTTAGGCCTCTGACCTAGAGTGCCCCATCCTCATTTGATGGCCCTGGCTGCTTCAGTTCAACAGACATAAATGCAATAAGCACAAAGACAGAATAATTTAAATAATCTTGATGTCTTTTCCATGTGTTTATACAAACATATAAATATTGTAAACACTCAGTTAATTTTTTATGTGATTTTTATCTATCAGCTTGCACTAAAACAGTTAGGAAATAGGAAGGAAAAGTTTTTGCCACAGTTAACAGATTTGCAGCGTCAACACCTAAAAGTTGCAAGCAGGCTGTAATTAAATATGATTGTTTATGGGTTAAATTCTAATTAGTAAACCTTACTTAAAAAAGCATGCAAACCGATTGCCTTGAAAAAACCAAGTAAAGTAAAATAAGAATAGTATTTTGCACTTACAAAGGTTTATTTAGGGTTGTAAACTTACATGCAATTTCTGGTAACTCAGATTCACTCAGATTACTCTAGTACGCTTACTTGGTTTAAGGCAATCGGTTTCCATGGTTTTCCCAAGTAAATTAGATTTCTGCTCAAGTAAACACAACTAAACACTTAAGGTACAAGTCTAGTAACTTAAGTGCTTCAAACATCCATTGCAAATGAATGAAAACAATGTTCCATTCATATCACACATAAAAATGACACTTAAATTTAAGGTAGTGACAGTTCAAAGTTAAAGTTTTTTAGTGGTTTTAACTTGTATTACAAACATTTTTAGACAAAGCAAAAACAATCTGATTTAAAGTATGCTTCCTGTAAAAAGTGGAGGTAGCAATAGGATGAGTTTAAGTATGGCACTGGGTTGGCTGCACACGTTGCCAATGGTTTATATAATTAAAGTTCATAAGGTCACTTTAGTTTAGGGTTTTTTCTCTGTACAAAGTCAAGCACCACACTTTGAATGAACCTCCAAGTGTTTTTCGTGGTATTAGTGTAATCCAAATGTAACAGTAATCCAAATGTGCTGAATGACAGTAACAGCAAATGGTTGATGTAGATTCTGGAGACTGTTCTTTGCAGCACTACCCTGAACAATGATGGCAGAAGACACAGGGCAGTGAAGATTTGGAGAAGTACATCATCTTCAATAATGGTCAGCAACCCAACAGATACTAGTCCCCAGACTGCATCGTACACCTTGTGGTGGAAGGAGCAAAACGACAGACACAGTGGGCGTGACGTCAGGCCTCTGAGAGGGTTTTATTAAACAAAATAAACAGTGTCCAAAGGGGGAAAACAAAGTGTCCAAAACAAAGAGGGGTTCTGGTGTCCTCGTGGTGCTGGGGGTTCTGTGAAGAAGGGCAGTATTCGGAAGGGAAGGTTCCAGGTTAGGGCGCACTCGCTCCCCACTGAGGTCTGCGGCTTCTTCCACTTAGGCACACGTCACTTCCTAGAGACTTAACGGCCCAGCATCCTAGCCCGCAGTCGTCTTACAGGTATGGTTCACGTGGGTCTGGCAGCTCGTCCATTTTGGCGGCGCTCGATCCCTTGATGCTCCCTTCCTGGACACCAGCGTGCACGCACGGGGAAGAGACTGGTCTCCCGAGGAGAGGCGCGCTCGGCATTTCAACTGCAGCGGTGATGAGGCTTCATTCACATCAGGTGTGCCTCATCACACGCCGACAGACCTGACTGTTTCAGTGCCCCTCCTTGCTCGCACACCCACTCCCGTTGGGAGCCTGGCGAAAGGCGGTGATTACCGGACGGGATGATGATGATAATTAGGAGGGAGGCAGCAGACTCGTCACAACCTGTATAAAAACCAAACAAAAATGAAGGTGAGGGAAATGAGGATGATCAGTTGTCAGTGTTATCTGTCTTGCCGACTCAGTAGCTCACCCAAAATTAAAATTTGTTAACATTTACTCACCCATGACTTTTGTTCATTTTCAGAACACAAATAATAATATTTTCAGTGAAATCTGAGAAAGTTCTGGCCTTCTAATGAAGTCTATTCACTCTAATCTGTAGACAGTTGATCATATAAAGCAATCAGCTCTCTACAGAAGACTTGAGCCGCTTTTCCACCGTCAGGTCAAACTGTTTACGTTGCATAACCATTACATTCTGTGGTGATCCAGACCAAGTCGATACAGATATTGTTTCATTTTTCACTGTTGGGGTGTTAACAGAACTGTTTGGAATGCAACACAAATGTTGTTGCCTTGGTAATGTGAGAGTTAAGATATGGTACCAAATGTAAATAGTGTCCATGTCTTTAAGAATGAAATATTTCTTTTAATTTTGCTGTTAATTTGTGTTTACTTCGCTCAAATAGCATGTTTGGCCAGCTAGAGAAACTGGTGACTAAGCAACAGACAAATTACCTGGGATCGTTTACAGCCGCATTCGGGATCGTTTGAAGCCGCGTTTAAACTGCATTTTGGAAGTTCAAAATCAGGGCACCATATCAGTCCATTATATGGAGGAAAATCCTGAAATGTTTTCTTCAAAAAAACATAATATCTTTACGACTAAAGAAAGAAAGACATGAACATCTTGGATGGCAAAGGGGGTGAGTACATTATTTGTAAATTGTTGTTCTGGAAGTGGCCTTCTCCTTTAAAGTGTATTTTTTTTATTTTAGAAATTACAAAGCAGGTTAGTAGAAGAAGTATCTGGGGTAATCGCAAAATAAATCAGGAAGGCCTGAGATGGGTGTGCATTGGAGTTCTAGAAGTAAAAAAAGAAAAAGAAAAAAAGTTAGACATTCAAATGTTAAAGTACAAATTAGCATTAACAATTAAGTTAGCAACATACATTTTTATGGGTTGTAGGGTGAGAAGTGTCCTCTTACATCTCCAAAACAATAAATAAAAATTCAGTGGTTACAGGTATACTGCATATGCAAGAAATTATTTGAAATTAAATTGCAAATAAAGTGATTACAGAGTGAAACTCTGTAAAGGGTCAAAAAACTGCTGTAGTGCTGTGTAACAGTTTAGGATGAAATGCCTCACATCCAGTGTACTGAGGTCTGTGCTGATGAAACAGCCATTCAGAGAAGGCAGTTGCCACAAACACTTGTGCTAAAAATGGCATAATTTTTTGGTTAAAAGTAGGGCTGCATGATAAATCGCATGCGATTTTCATGCGCATCTCGCCTCGTACTACTAATCAAGCCGGTTCTGTGATTAGTAGTAAATCTCCATAAAGAGCTAATTTAGCTTAAACCACAAAGGTGTAATGACGCAGTGGCTATAATTGTGACGCATTAAAAATATATTGATAAAATTGTAAACTGAACAAGAACTTGACTTAAAATCAATATGCGTTTGCTGCATCAACCCGGGGAAAAACAGAAAACTAGCTACAAAGTTTTACATCTGTGACAGTAAAAAGAAAAAAAAACCAACAACAACAACAATTGTAAACGGAATCACTTGTCTTTTGTTGCGTCACAACCGGTTAAACTCAGGCACTAAGTAGGCCTAAGTCAGTTAGCAGCAGACAGAAAGAATTATTTTTTGATAACTTACCCTATTCTTGTATAGACATAATCAATCTTTATCCAGTGGTAAAAAAAAATGCAAGCAGTCTCTGCTTCTTTTCCGAGCTTCAGCAAATTCTTTGCCAATTAACCGGAGCCAAAGACGTCAGCACAAATTCAAAACATTATCGCTTGTTGTGCATGCTCTAATCCAGGGGTGCTCAACCCTGTTCCTGGAGGTCTACCATCCTACAAAGTTCAGCTCCAACCCTGATCAAACACACCTGAACCAAGCTAATTAATCTCTTAGGTAGCACTTGATAATTACAGACAGCTGTGTTGGAGCAGGGCTAGAACTAAAGTCTGCAGGTAGGTAGATCTCTAGGAACAGGGTTGGGCACCCCTGCTCTAATCTTCCCTACTTCTTCTGTGGATTTGTTGCACATTAGCACATTAGTGCATTCATGTCATTGGTTCTTTTGTGGCTACTTGAATATTTTAAGTAAGCCTTAACCAAAGCAGTAAGTAAATTTGTTTTATTATTTAAGTAACTAATCATATCTCAGTAAGGTACACTATTGGATTTTACAGTGCACTGATTCTATAGGCTGCCTGTTTAGCCCTGCCCACCTATTCTACAGCACTGCTTGTTTAGCCCCTCCTACCGATTCGCACATGTAAATAAAGAGAGGCAAACGCGCAGGTCTACACTGAAACCAAATTATAAAGATGGCTCTGAAGACAAGAAAACACTGTGAAGTGCCAAGTTGTGGAAAACAAATCTTTGCATTGCCTGCCTTCTGATCCTAATGTTAGAAAAGTGTGGATAAGCTTTATTTATAATGAAGATCCGGACCGCCTCAGTAAGCACTTGATTCTTTGTTCACTTCATTTTACTACAGATTCGGATCTGACAGTAATGTTGCAACACACAGGTGTAACTGTTTTTATTATGTGCTCACTATTGCTTTGTCATTTCTTACAGATCATTTGACGTACTTATTTATGCATTTTTAGTTATTTATGGATTTTTAACCTAAATCACAGCAGCATCCATCTGAAGGATGTAGGCTTTTGAACATACACGACTGTTGGCCAACCATTAGGGCTGGTCAAAAAGATCAAAAAGAATCGATGCCGAGACGTTGGAATCGTAGCTGTTTTCAGTTCAACAAAGCTTATGTATGGGCGCCTCTTAAACGAAAGGCTGCATGATACTAAGGCTGCATATCTCGGCTGCTGGATCCTATTTCCATCTTAAATAAACTGCTATTTTATAGCCTTTCTATCAGCTAATGCTAATTCTGAAAGAAAACACAGAGAGCACAGATCAGTGGCCGAGAGCGCATCTGATTGACAGATTAACAACAAGCTTTTATATCAGTGTTGTTGTTCTGGTTATTTAGTTTCAGTGTACAGTTTGTTAATTTTGCGCAAAGCATACCATTGAAGTATACATCATTCAGATGAACTGCGCTGTGGACTGTGACAAATTTCATGTACAATGCAGACAAAATTACAATTTAAATACAGAAATGTATCATGACTTTTTAAAAATAAAATTTAATATATGATAAGGCTACTTTCTAAGACCTTTTTTATACTACAGTCATAGCGAAATTAGGTTCCTCCACTCCATAAAAAACAAGAATCGAATTCAACAATCTCATCGATTCCAGAACCAGGAATCAGAATCAGACTCGATTCCAAAATTTTTGGAATCAAACAGCCCTACCAATCATAGCAGTGGGCAGTTCAGATTTTTCAAAGCAATCTCTAATGACTTCTATCCAGGATTTACATGTCCAATTTCTTGCTCACTGCTGGGTGAAACATGCTCTGAACGATCCTAGAGAGAAAACATACATGCTGCTTCTTGCTCTAGATGCAGAAGTAAAACAACATTTTTCAGAAAACATAAGTGGAAATCGCAAATAATGCATTTATGCTACAGAGCAGCATTCGAAAGTTCTCTAATTTTTTTATGTGAAATTAAATTCTCAGTACATGTGACAGCTCTAAAATTAGTCCCCTGAGAATTGATGAAGTGAAGATCTCATCTTATTCCTCATTTCTTCTCCTTCTTCATTTTTAGTCACACACCCACAACAGCATCGCTGACTCTGTCTTTACTTAAGGCAGGAGCTTCAGGCGTCTCTGTGCTTTAACACAAAAGCAGCTTCACACCATGTTTGTTCTGGCTCTGTTCATCTCTATCGTGCTGGGAGCATTCAGTGCTCAGGCAAAAGTGGTCCCGAGCTTTGATGAGTGTAAAGAGTTCTTCTACAAAGACACAGAACCAGGAGGAATGGATCAGAATGCAAAGAAAATCTGTCAGAAGCTTGCTCAGTTTGATAGCTACCATTACGCTACCCTGTACTCAGTTCATCACAGGATCCCTCTCTACAGCGCCTACATATTTAACCCTGACTGCTCAAGCACTGCTGGAAGAACAGACACCTGGCATGTAGAGCCACAGGTAAATATGTGCTTCACTTCCTGTCTAACAGAAGATGAAAATGTTTGCAGATTTTTTTTTTTTTTAATTTTAAATATGCTACTCACATAAAACTGCAGTTTTTAAAAGGGAAAAAGATATGTTTGTACATTCTTAAAATCATGCTCAAATGGAGTTTTTGAACATTTTTGAACGCCCACATCAGAGGCAGTAAATTAATCACGTTCTGTTTTCATCACTTTTCAGGTAAGAAAGTTTATTGTAGCTATATGGGCGCTCAGGAAAAGATTAACCGCTATGCATAGGATATTTAAAAGGTACCAAAGACGGCAAATGCTAAGACTCTTCTCCTCTCTTCAAACACAAAACATTAGCCTTTATAGACAGTGTTTCTTGAGTAAACAAACCACTGCACTTATTCAAACATCAGTTTTTCATTTACCATTGCATTGCAAAGTAGACATCTGTCTCCAAACTGCATCGCAGCACACCATTCTGAATGGATACGGGGCCGAGTTTTGAGGTTTGACTGACAACTTGAGGATCCAATGGCATTACAAGGTTTAGTCAAAAGATCTTTTGAATGCTTTTCATTGGTTAAATATTTGTAAGACCCACAACAAGACATAATGATGACCAGTAGCACTGAGTAAAAATAATAATGAAATATAATTGTAACGGAGAGTGAATGATGAGAGGCGAGCGGATCCATTTGCGAGCTTTTATTATATGGACGAGACAGATACATGGTCGTACAGGCAGGGTCAAGACAACGGTAATAGGAGTGTCAGAGGCGAGACGAGAGAGAATAGTCCTTATGACGAGCAATAGTCCGAAAAGGCAGGCGGCGAACGGTCGAAAACGGGGAGCCAGGCGAGGGGATCAAACACAAGGAACAAGAAACTAGATAACACTAAACAATAGGAGAAACACAATCACAACAATCCGTGACTTGTACGGCGAAAGACCGGGGCCTTTATAGTGACGCTGATTGGTCACATGCGATGACACAGTCAGTGTGAAGGATACTGGGAGATGTAGTCCGGGGTGAAAAGCAACAGTCAGTGTAAGATATGGTGAGAGTGACCTCGACCAGATTCGTGACAATAATAGAGACAGAATGTTTTTGATAATTTTTCACAGCACAGTGACAGTGGGACAGTGGTTGGGAAACACTGGGCTAAAATACTGGTGTCTCACAAGATAAAATGAATATAATTAATACTGGCACTGTTTAAAATGCAGTCAATCATTAAACATTTCTTTGTCCTACGTGGACATTTTGTTATGAAAGCTGCAGTGTGACTGTCTCAAGCATAGTTCAATAAATTACAACTTTTATAAATTAAAAAGAAAAACATAAAAATGTAATGCAATTCCAGTGTTACAGACATGACATTTTCAGTCAAACCCTGAAATATAAATCTCATAAATTGTATCCATTACCAATATATTGAACCATCTCTTTATATTTTTCTAAACCTCTGAAAATAGCATCCAGACATCGGAAAAGTATCAGTCTATAAACTTTATATTTTAGATGAGAGAATTACACATGCGTTACAGACGTCACAAAAAAAGACAAAAAAAAAAAGTTTCTGGGAGACAACATATTTTGTAGATTTTCTGTGATTTTACAATGCGTAAACCATAAGCAACACTATCTGCCAAATGGTGAAGGGTTGGCTATTTACTAAAATCAATTTTGTTTAAATCTTCGCTTTTGTGTTTTAGAGGAAAAAAAAAAATCAATGTTATGGACGTGACTGTTTTGAAAGGCGAGTTTATCCGACTGTGGAAAGGTGTATAAAATGCCTTAAAAACTTTAACAGAGACGTCTAGTGGGTATTTAATAGGGCTGCTCCCCACTAAAGATTTTTTTTTAGTTAAATAATAGTCGTTCGTTTAAGCCATTATTCAACCAATCGCACATTTATATTAAATTAATATACTAATCCATAGCCTAATAAGCTTCAATATATTCCACGCTCAGGCACACGCATAACGTTTGCCAGAAAGCACATTCCGAAGTAGCCTAATGATTAGTAATGTAATATAAAAATAGAAAAAGGAGACATTTTAATTATTTATTAATAAACTGATGTTTTCTTGTCGGCTACCAGATGAAATTCACAGTGCTGGATGCGCCTTTAGAAAAAAAATGCACCCTTCGTACAGATTGCATAAATAGCCTGAACATTTCAAGCTTTCTATAGATGTATATCTTTCTCTTGTGTGCGAGACACACACTGAGTTTTGATTATTTTTTGAGACGCGCTCCAGTTAACAGAGGCAGAAATGACAGAAAACGCATTCTGTTTGTTTTCAGTATCTTACAAAAACACAATGTTTTGTTGTTATTATGAGTTTACGTAAATTAATCCAGTTTCAAACTGATTTAAGTTGTTTAACTACCATGAAAAAATGCAAGTGATCACACGGGAGCCTCCCTGCCATGCATGCGCGTTAATATCCCACACAAACGCTTGAATATGGGCCAAAAATATAGCTTGTTTATATAGGTTAACGCTAAAGATTGGAATCCACATTAAATTAAATCTTCACCAGTCTATATTTGAGACAGATGCAGTTATATAAACTAAGGGCAATTTGACATTTTAAAATTATGTAACGGACTGACGTCGCTCCAATTCGTTGATCAAGATTAAACAGATGCAGCTGAAAAAAGGTGCAAAAAGCTTATGCATTAAATACAACAGAGATACAAAACAGCAAAATATGGTGAATATGTGACCCTGTGCTGGCAAAATGAGTCGGAATGCACACGGTATATCTGTATATTTTGCAAAACGATAATGTCATCACCCCACGCCTCAAACTCTAGTCAGACAACAACAGCAACAAAGGCAGACTATGTGCTTGTGTTCATGCAGCAGATATTTCTCTGGTCCTGCAGATTAGCTTTACTCAACATGAGGAAGATCAGGCCCTTTCTTTCAGAACTCCTTGCTCAAACTCTTGTTCTGTCCAGGCTGGACTATTGCAATGCTTTTTTGGCAGGTCTTCCAGCCAGTTCTATCAAAACTTTACAATTAATCTAGAATGCAGCTGCGAGAATAATTTTTAATGAGTCGAAAAGAACATGTCACACCTCTCTTCAGTTTGCACTGGCTACCAATAGCTGCTCACATAAAATTCAAGGCATTAATGTTTGTTTACAAAACCACCACTGGCTCTGCACCCCTTTACCTTAATTCATTACTTCAGACTTATGTGCAAGTGAACGGTGCATTTTGAGCCACAACATCACTTTTACGGACTTTCACATTTTATGTACCCTCCTGATGGAATGACCTGCCTAACTCAATCCAAAAAAAGCTGAGTCCTTAGCTATCTTTAAGAATCACCTAAAAACACATCTCTTACATCTTTATTTGACCCTCTAACTCTCTATTCTAATTCTATTCTTTATATAAACAAACAGAAAAAAATAACACTAGCTTCTCTGTTTTTTCTCTTTGTTTATAATAGAATTAACAAAAAGCAAAAATAGAAGGCCTCTAACTGTCACACCCCTGTGGACTGTTTCTATCACTTGTGCCTCAATGGTCTCTCAGAAGTGACCATTTCTAAAGACAATACAGGAAATCAACCCCCGATTGTGAGTTTCAACAAACCTACTCCCCAAAGATAACAGTACCCAAATGGTTTAAGCTGCACCTGGCCATGAGAACAAAAGACGTGTAAAAGTTCACATGTAGTCACAAGATCAGAGACCAGCAGAACCCCCACACTCAAAATGATGCTGAATCTAATCAGTAAACAGATGTCATTATGTTTACATTAAATGCCCAATACAATGTAGATCACCTTAGGTTTTCATATGATGTTAATTCAAGATGTAGGATCTGTAGATCTAAGACAGATTCTTAAATTTGTAATCCCACAATACCCTCCTCCTGTGGATTTTTCCTGTTTTGGAATTACCTGTGGGATATAATAAAGACTTTATCTTTGACCGTGGTCTTCGTTCGCCCCTTCCTCACATGTGTCAGACCCTTTGGACTGTTTTGGTGTGTTTCCCCATGTATGCCCTTATTTGGTCCTTCCGTTTCTGTCTCTTATTATGTCGTCACTGTTTGATCTTTCACCTGTCCCGTTTCCTATTGGTTGTTTCAGTGTATATAAGTTTTGTTGTGTTCCTGGTTAGATTGTCGGTGATTGTATTGTTACTCTGTGAGGTTACGTTGTGTTTGCTGGTTTCCTGTCCGTTCCTGTTTCCCTGTGGATTATATAATAAAACTCTATGTTTTGGACCTCCTCGCTCGTCCTGATCATTTCCAGCACACGACACCATGACAACACGATATGTGACACTAACACTTGTTTGCTTTTTTTTTTTTTTTTTTTTTTCTGTTTTGTTTTTACTTACTATATAATTTAAAAAAAACTTGCTACGTGTACTGCGTTAGGTTGACTGAGACTTGTAATAGCACTCGCAATCCTATTGTTCTTTTGTTGATTTTGATTGCTTTCATTGCCCTTTTTTGTAAATCGCTTTGGATAAAAGCATTTGCTAAATGTTTAAATGTAAATGTAAATAGGTATATATATGGAAAAACTGAAAATCAGCAAACACTGTGGAACCAAATAAATAAACAAATGTTTAAAAAAAAAAAAGACCAAAATCACCCAGGCTTTCCGCGGGTCTTAAAGTCTTAAGTCTTAAATTGCTTTCCCGTGAATTAAGGCCTTGAAAAGGTCTTAAATCATAGCAGCAAGTCATAAATTCATATGATCATGACATTAATTTTCGTGAGGGATTGTTTCCTCATGTGTTTCATTTTAAAGTGAAGCGAAAGCATAATTTCTGTGCTACATGGCTCAGGTCGCTCAATATTCACTAAACAATACGCGGTAGATGGCGGTATGTGCTGCTTCATCTGTCAATCACCCAAAGAAGAACTTGTTGTTTTGATTTTTTTCTAGTAATAAAAATCATTTAGTTCAGTTAGAGAACAGACATTACAATTAATACTGAACGCAGCTGCTCAAGGCAGTGTGCCGAATGACAGTCGCACCACAGATCAGATTTCACTTATCACATAAAGTGAGTCGAGCTGACTGACAAGAAGAGAGAGGTGAGAAAGACAAGACCATGTTTCAAAACGAAATGCAAAAGCGCCTGTTTTAAAAATATTTTGGATTTTGAAAGGCCTGTTGACTTCTACCATTTATCTAAGGTGATTGTGGAACCAAATAAATATGAAACTTCCACTGTGTTTGCTGATTTTTATTTATTTAAACTGTATTTTTTTAAAAATATATATTACATCAAGGTGTATGCCGTGCTTCCAATCTTTCTTATTCGTATTGCTAATAAACGTTCTACCTTTCTTATTTATTTGGTTACAGAGTGTTTACTGATTTTCAGTTTTGTACCTATTTAAACTTTGTGTAAGTTATTATTTTAATTAGGCATATAACATGGTGTATTTTATTAATTTAATAAAAGTTTGTTATGTTACATTAATGTAAATAAAAATGTTGCAAACGGTGCTTTTATAAAATAAAGAAAACAAACGATGCGCATTCTGTCGTCTCAACAGGAATGCTTCACGAAAATGAACAGCAACTCAGCAAATACATACCTCACAGATATGATAAATATATCTATAGAAAGTGTGCTCTGACATAGCATCACATGAAATACTAAGGTGAAATATATTGTATTTAGCATTTAAGGTAAATATGATGATATCAGACTCTCAAGCAAAGTTTGTAGCAAGAGGTTCCTGCAAGTTCCTGTTCTCTTATTGTAAGTTAAATGAGCCAGATTACTGAGATGTCCACCTTTTGATTGTAATGGCTCTTGGTGCATCTGCCCCAGATGATTGGATTAGGACTGGTGTAAACGGGGCAGGTTGCAATACCTGAATACTTAATTTGCATGCTTTATGGTCGTCACCCACGTGCTTTGTCTCCATTTCTAAGCACTGCCTCCTAAATGTATATAAACTACAATGTGTCACTGCCTTAGTTAGACTTTTGATGACTTCAGCGCCACGCAGCCTATTCAAAACTGTTCCAGCTGCGCTAAAGGCGTGCTGACTGCTGCTACTGACAAAGACACTAAACGCCTTCTCAGCCGGTGTTGAAAGTGAAAGCGAAGCGAAGTTGTTTCCACCAGCGCTCTAAAGATACGTATTGGTGTATTGTAAGAGCTATGTCTTAGCTGACATTGCTGCATGTTTGTGGGACTAAAGTAACATTATCCTGCCTGCTCTGCCTCTGTTACGAGCTCTCACCTGGTCTGTTTACCCCGCTGCCTACCTCGTCTACAATGTGGGTTGGCTGGATCTACATCTGGTCTGCCATTGTCTGGTTGCTCGTCGCTCGTCCATAGACCTGTGACGGGATTGCTCCAGCACTCAGCTGCTGAGCTTCTTCAGCTCCGTTTCCACCTGCCTGAGCTGCTGCCGGCTTTTACATCTTCATCCGGACATTGCTCGCCTGCTCCGTCGTAGATACATTCACCACGGGTCACGCCGGCACCTCCACTTCGACAACAAGCCAATACAATCCATCTGGTTCTCCACGTAACGCCAGCCAAGTTGTTGATCACAGCGTGTTAGCCAGCCCAGCTCGGTCGCCTAATGCTAGCGTCAAATGTGATTACACTACTGTAAACTTCGGTCTACTAAATATCTTCTCAATTACGAGCAAGGGACATCTTATCCAGGATCTCCTCACCAACCATAAGTTTGACTTTGTTTGTCGCCGATGTCTGTTCCTGCTTTCAACTCATTTGAATCAATTGTCTGTCAACTCTCATGTTCTCTACCCCCTCATCTGTATTCATCTGCCTTTTGTAACTCTTTGATGTCTTTTTTTAATGAGAAAATACATAAGATCCACCAGCATCTAGGTTCAAACTCCTTCTCTAGCACTTCCTCTGATTTCTGCTTTTCAGCTTCCCACTGCCACAGATATTTCAGCTCTCATTCACAAGTCAAAGACTTCCACCTGTTCACTGGACCCTCTTCCCACTGTTTTGGTTAAAGTCTCCCTCCCCTCCCTACTTCCTCTCATTTCTGCTATTATTTGCTCTTCTATCAGCACTGGAATTGTTCCCACCTCCTTTAAAACTGCTGCCATTACTCCAATACTAAAAAAAATTCGGGTGACAATCCTAATAATTTCAATAATTTCCATCCCATCTCCAATTTACCCTTTCTTTCCAAAATCCTTGAAAAATAGTTGCTGCTCAACTTCACTCTCATCTAGCTTGTAATAATCTATACGAACAATTCCAGTCTGGTTTCCGCCCTTCCATATTACAGAAACTGCACTGTCACTATTCTCATCCTTCTTGATCTGAGTGCAGCCTTTGACTCTGTTTCTCACTCCATCCTTCTCAATAGGCTCAATCTCTATTGACATCACTCACACCCCTTTAGACTGGTTTAAATCTTATTTTTCAGGGCACACTCAGTTCGTTCAGTTACAATCTTTTAGCTCCCAATTTTCTCCCATTAATACTGGTGTGCCTCAGGGCTCTGTCCTGGGACCCCTTCTTTTCATTATTTATCTTCTTCCTCTTGGCAGTATCTTCCGCAAATATGACATTCTATTCCACTGTTCTGCAGATGACACCCAACTCTACCTCTCCAGCAAACCTAATTCCACTCTCCTTCTGCCCTCGCTGACCATTTCATTGAACTTAAATCTTGGTTTTCCTTCAATTTCCTCAAATTAAATAGTGACAAAACGGAATTTCTTCTAATTGGCACTAAATCAACTTTATCCAAAACTAAGATTTTTTTCTCTTTCAGTTGATAATTCCACTGTTGCTCCTTCTACTCGGGTTAAAAGTTTGGGTGTCTTCCTGGACAGTACACTGTCATTGCAATCACATATTAACAATATCACCCAGTCCGCTTATTTTCATCTACGTAATGTTAACCACCTTCGCCCTTCCCTTACCCCTCATAGTACTGCTATTATTCACACTCTTGCCCCTTTTCCACATCCGTACTCCCTCTCGTTCTCTTCGATCTGCTTCCTCTCTTCATCTTACTGTTCCTTGTGCTCCTTTCTCCACTATGGGCAGCAGGGCATTTTGTTGCTCTGATCCCCAGCTCTGGAATTCACTACCACCAGACGTCAGAAATATTGACTCTATCTTTTCAAATCCAGACTCAAGTCTTATTTGTTTACAATTGCGTATCTCGCATAAACTTTAATTGTTTACTCTTACTTTTCTATGTTTTGTCTGTGTATATGGGATTTCTTGTCTGTTATCTGTTGTCTTGTTTGTAACTTATTGTGCGGTGTCCTTGAGTCTTGAGAAAGGCGCCTATAAATAAAATGTATTATTATTATTATTGTTGTTGTTGTTGTTGTTGTTGTTGTTGTTGTTGTTGTTGTTGTTGTTTTCCCTTCAAATGTTTTTCCTTACATATTCTTTAGTTGGTCTCAAAAAGGTCTTTAAAAACCCTCATAAAGCCTGCAGAAACCCTTTCACCTTAGATAAACGGCAAAAGTCAACATGCTTTTCAAAATCCAAAATATTCTAAATAAATCCGATACATGTATTCGTACCAAACCGTCACGGTACAGACATCTCGGTCTGGTGCATGAGGCCTTACAACAAATACAGGCAATTCACCCTCAATCCAGAAGGGGGGCATTCACAGTAATGCAACGCTGTTTGATAACTGGCAGCAGAAGAACAGTGAATGCCAGGAGTTGCGCACTTGAAAACAAAAACCACTAGACAGTGACCATGTGCTGATTCTGAACGCGTCTCTCACTGACAAAAGCAGTATAACGTTACTTTAAAGGCTTGCGCACTCAACTGTCTGTGAAATGGAGCTTTGTGCTCTTGTATCCTACCTCTCTCATTAGGCACAAATCCAAATATTCCATAATATTTCCATATTTGTGATGTATCCAAATGCTAAACTATTATTTAGTATGTAAATTATAGGCTTTGTACTTTAGTCACGTTCCAACGTTGACACAATGAGGCGGGCGCGTTTGGTTCACTGTGTTTTATTTTGATAAAGTACCAGATGCACTGTCAAGTTAGCAATGCTGGAATCCTGGAACTGATATGTTTTGTGTGTGTGTGTGTGTGTGTGTGTGTGTGTGTGTGTGTGTGTGTGTGTGTGCGCGTGTGTGTGCCCACACGATTACTTAAATTGTTTCCTTATACCAGCAAAGTCAACTTAAAACACATTTCTTGTCTTATTAATAATGCATCACTGTAAAAGGTCTTTTGTAAATTAAAGAAAGCAAATAGGATGTCACTTTTTACCATCTGAGTTTCCTTTCTGTCACTGAAACTCAGCATATATAGGCTATGTTACACGTTGCATTTTTTTTACCCTTGTTTATCTGTTAACTAAATCAAATATATTTCAAGTATTTATTCTTTGTATGTATATATGTACTGCATATTGTATAATATATATATATATATATATATATATATATATATATAACATTTATAATTTGATAAAATATTTACTATTTTCATATCTAGGTGGAAACAAATTATAATTTGTACTACTGTCTGTTCAAAATAAATGAAAAGAAACCATAGCGAGCATAGTAGATTTTTTTTTTTTTTTTTTCCCTGTTGTACCGAAATCATATCGAACCGTGGGTAATGGAACTCGTCAGGAGCGTGAATAGATCCAAATGCAAGCTTTATTGAACAGAACATAGTCTGACAGGCAAAGTCGATCTCCAACAAACAGTGATATCCAGGGCAAGACAAGAGCGTAATCCAATAAACAGGCAGAAGGGTCAAAAATACCAGTGGCCAGTCCAAAGTAACAAATGAAACAAAACAATGACAATAACAAAGAAACAAGACAATGGCTATGGCAATGGCAAGAAACACAGAAACAATGAAACAAGGCAATGAAAACAGGGAAAACGCTTGGTAGAGTCTGCACAGGCAAAACAATACTTAGCAACGTCCTGTTTGGCATGGCCCTCCTTATATGGCTGCCAAACAGGAAGTAACCATAGAATGAGCAGAGGGAGCAGTAACAGTCAGTCCATAGGTAAGGGCTCCCTCTGCTGGTGTGGCATTACACCGTGACCCCCGAACCGAGGCACGTACCGAACCGTGACATCTGTGTTTCGTTACACCCCTAAAACAGAGGCAAGCGAAACATGAAGGATTCATATTTAAAATGTCTTTTTACATTTTAATATTCACAGACACTAGTCTATATAGTTAATCAAATTAAGTGACAGACGTGCTTTTGATTTATTCATCCAAAATATTGAGTATTTCAGTTTTTATTGAATGAACTCGGTTAGACTTTATTTTGACAGTCCATTTTAGACATTCTACTAACTATAAGTAACTTTGCAACTGCATGTCAACTAATTCTCATTAATTTGCAACTACATGTCACTTAACTCTCTTAAGCAGACTATTAGGTTAGGTTTAGGGTTAGTACAATAAGTTGACATTTACTTGCAAAGTTTAGAAGAGTGTTAGAAGACATTAGGCAGACAGTCTACTAATACTCTATTGACTAGTTGACATGCAGTTGCAAAGTTACTTACTGTTAGTAGAATGCCTAAAGTGGACTATCATAATAAAGTGTTACCAACATGAACTCCTATCTCGTCCATGTTTTCGCAGAAAATATGGCCCTAGAAATGTAAAAGCATTTCAGAGCATTTCAGTTTGTCCTGTGTTGTGTTTGAAGGAGTTGCAGGGGTCAAATCAAATCACAGGGTCTCTCATTCTCTCTCTCTGTAACGTACGTGAACAGATACGTTCTCAGGTACTGAAATTTGGTACCGTTTGATTTAATGTGAATCAGTGCTCGGTAGTACAGATGCAATTCGGTCATTACCCTTAAAAGGACCAAGTTTGGTTCCAAACTCTAAAGGACAGTACTGTGTGAAACACTTACAGTGTTAAAGTATACCATTATACACCCCCCAATACAATTTGGAATAAAAATTAAACATCAAACAAACCAGCTAACATAATATTTCTTCTCTTCTGTAGATTTCCCAACCTAGATCCCGAGACTGTATGGTCTTAGAAAATCAAAATGATGCAAACACTTACAAAGAAAAACAAGCCATCAGCAGTGACTACAGTAACACTGGATACGACCGTGGTCACCTGTACCCCAGCAGTTTCCAATGCGGTGAAGAACGAAAGGTAACATGCACACTGACCAACGCTGCTCCGATGGATGCATGTTTCAACCGAATCCACTGGAAGGACTGGGAGAGTGCACTGAGGACTTTCTTATTACAGAAGCTTCGTGAGGAGGAGAAACATGATTTTGATGCAGAATCTTTAGAAAAAGATGTAACAGTCTACATTGTCACAGGGACGGTCCCCAGTGCAAAAGAACGAATACCACACAGGGGAACCTCAAAAGACCCAGAAAGAGTGACGGTGCCCTCTCACATCTGGACAGCCGTGTGTTATAAACACGACTCCGATAACGAAAGGTCATTTTCTTTCGGCTATATTGGAAATAACCTGTCGGAAGGACGCATAACTCTGATGCTTATCCCAGAGCTAGAGAAACAGCTCAGTGAACTCTACAGTGTGCTCTCAGAAACGGCTCGGTCAATTAACATTTTTGCTGATCATTGTTTTTCTAAAAAAACAAATTTAGATGAGGTTCAGCCCGCCTTTCAGAAGTTAATTGATATACAATTGAGCCGAGCAGTCCGATCAAGACCAGACATACAAAACATGGTCAAGACAGTGAAAAGAAAGCTTGGTCCTGACACAGAATTTACCGACAACATCAAGATGACTAAAATGATGGCAGAATTAGCCTTTGACAGCATGAGCTCTTATCACACCATGACAGAAGATCTGAAGCGTGCTACTGGAAGTTCTTGTCTTATAACTTACGCCAGTCCACAAAAGGAAGGGATGACTGAGCGGAGAAAGAGGGGGGTATCTGAGTTTTCAGATGCTGTTAAATGCCAAATGTTGTTTCCAGAGAAACAGATCGAATGCTCCTCTCCCTGCCTGTACCACGACCATCTCAAGAGCTATAAGTGTTATACAGGCTCAAAACAGTTTGACTGCTCACCGCAGTACTCGCTCATTACAGCTAAGGGCGTGAGGTGCCAAGACAATTACCCATGTGCCAAATATGGTACAAAGTACTACCACTGTAAAACCAGCAGTGGCGAATGGGAATACTGCAGCCCTCCATTGTGGAGAAGTAAAACTAAAAACAGAAAGGACTGCCGCAACAACCACGCCTGTGCCAATTATGGTAAAACATACACATGGTGCTACACAGATGATGAAGACAACTGGGATTACTGTTGTGCTTCTGATGACTGCAACTTCACTGTCAATGGCAAAACCTGTGCGTCTAATTGTTCCTTTGACAAAAGTGACTACCTGTGGTGCCACACTACTGATGGCAGCTGGGATTATTGTTGCAGAGAATGTGATAAGTAGTTGGTTTGCAAAGCTTAATTGGTACTACGGCTTTGCAAAGTTGATTGATTTGTATCTGGAGCACTTACTAACCTAGACACTTTCGAACATAAGACATTCATATGTACATCTGAAATTAAAAGTATTTTAACATTTGTTCCCCCGATTTGTAAAAAAACAACAAAAAAAAGCGCTCAATGCAAATTTATTCTTAAATACTTTTTTCAATTCAAGTTTATTTATATAGTGCTTTTTACAATATGAATTGTTGCAAGCAGCTTTACAAAAAATTTAAGTTTCTATAATAGATTTAGCAGCATCTTATCTATGGCGACTATGTCAAAAAGTACTCCAGCATCTCATAAAAGTACATCTACACAAAGCTTAAAATTAGAATTTCGATCATATTTTGGAACCATTCCAAATTCAATGTGAATTGTCTTAAGACGAGACAGATACCCTGTGGGATCATTACTACAGGATTTCAGTGGGACCCAAGTGGGTGCCTGTTGCGAAGGAAATTTCGTATTTGATCATTTTAATCATAAAATCAGCTGATCACAAATGATGACTAACATTGTCCTTTCTCTGCAGGCCTAAACTTTGTGCATTTCAGGGAACAAAAATGTTCTAACCATTATAGTGTTGCAATAATGAATATTGAATCAATATTTAAAAATAGTTGATTTGTCAATGTTAATGTTGAAAAAATGTCAGTTTCAACAAACCTCCATTATTGTGGTCAGTGTTTGCTTTAGTTGGGCTCTTGACTGTCATCAAGTTAAGTCTCTTCAGTGCTTACAATGGTGTTTCAATGGCATTAATAAAGACAGCATTGTTTTAAAATGAAGTTGGAGTAAATTACATTTCGTGGTGAATGTCAAGCTTTAATAAAGTCAAGAAATATTAAATGGTCAAATTGATCTGTCATTACTGATGTCAATGTTATGTTTCACAAATGCAAAGATACTGTTGCAAAAGATTTAGACAACACACACCTCAACAATGGTGACAATCATCAGACTAATGTACATAAACAGATCAACTGTAATGCATGCTGGGAGTCATGAATGAGTTTTGTACTATGTTGATACCCAGCATGCATTTCAGCATAAAATGTTTGTGTTGAGTTTCATAAGCTGATTCATGATGTCTAATTGATTCAACAAAAAGTTCCCCCCAAAATGTTAATTTATAGAAGTAGTATAGCCATACCACTGCATCCCACATTGTAGTTTCACACATAAATAACTTAAATAATTACTTGCAGGTGTGTTGTGCTAAGTGGTTTAACCTGCATCCTCCCCTCCCGATAGTGTCCTTCATGGGTCAAATTGACCCAAAGCCCTTTAATTATTCTTATTGTTTTTTTTTTGTTTTTTGTTTTTTTGGTCCAGAAAGCTTATTTTATTTCATTTTGATAATATTTTTTCTATTCTTAAATGTAATTTCTTTGGGAGATTTTTGTTATTTTTAATTTTCCCCCCTCTAAATTCCTTGATTTTATCAAAAGATTTAATTTAAATACGTTTATTCACAAATTTCTTTCAATTAAATACAAATTTACTTGATATTTCATTCATAACCTGTTAATTAAGCTCAAAGTATCTCACACTGAGGGTCTCTGCTGACCTGTTGTGGAAAAAAATTAATATAACATGACATTTCATGACTCTGGCCATTACATGGCCTCATATACTGAGCAAAACTCTATAATGGAGCAAGCAAACAAACTGTTCCCCTAGGTCCTAAAGTCCCATTTGAAGTCATATTGCTTCTTTTATGGATTCAGGTATATGTTTAGACATTACAATGACATTACATAAATTTGAGCATTGTTTCTTTTTAGTTTTGTATTTATATGCTTCAATGTAGTAAGGTGGAGAGCAATAACCTTTTCAGCTCTGTGGCATATTTTGGATTTTTTACTGATTTTGGCTTACCTGAATTTGAAAGAGCACCCTACTCACATACATCAGAATAAATTGATAAAAATGGTCTCATTTCACAGCCAACATCCTACATTTTAACACATGGGTGGAATTATTCATTTATTTTATTGTATTTTTTCATACTTTTATGATAAACACAAACAAAAAATATAAATTAGATTTTTTTTTTGTTTGTTTTTTTTTTTGATGTTTTTCAAAGAATTCCTTGGTCTATCTCGATGCAGAAAGTTTCTTTTTATTCCACTAGGTGTCAGTAAACATGATAATAAGAAAAATATTTTACATTTAAAAAAAAAAAAAAAAAAGTTATTGAGATTTAATTGAAGGGAGGCAATATGTCCTCTTGGGGTCTCCATTCTGCCAGATTAGGAATACCTGAATTTAAAAGTATCCCTTACCCACATACATTGAGCTAAATGGATAAAAATGGTCTCATTTTGCACAAAACACTCTAAATTTTAACACAAGGGTGGAATAATTCATAATTATTATTGTATTTATGCTATGGGGCAGCGGCCATTATGCGTTCTGTGCGCCCTCCTCCCTCGTGTTTGGAAAAGCACAACTCCTCATCGGATGGACCTAGGAGATTGATCGATGTCTCTTTGGACAGATCTGATCGTTGGATTTTCAGAAATATGACGCATTATGCAATGACGTAATTGACCTTTGACACAGACGTGTTAAGGCAAGACTAGCTAAAAACACAATTCAGCTGTATCACAAGGACTGAGCGACGCATTTGATATATAATAGGATGTCGTTTGGCCGTGCAAACTCACAGAAAAGTAAGTATAGTCTTATTTTAAAGATAATAACCTATTCTAGGAGCTGATATCAATTTGTGGCCACTTGTAGCACACAGAAGTAATCGGAGCAGGAATGTGACGTAAATGTTTTTTGTTTACAGAAACCATTTCCATTGTCCTGATACTTTTGAAAATTATTCTTTATAATGTGTTAGATCAATAAAAAAGTGATGCAAATGACATGAAGGCTGAGATTCTAAGCTTTCAAATGATACCATATATGTCTAGTTCACTGCTCTGCAACTTATTAATTTTGTACAATAACTTTGATGCAATTTTGTGGGTGCAGAGCTCAAAAGGATAAAGAACAGCAATACAATGTTTCACTATAACAATTTATTTTGAAAACAAACTGGGAATGGTAATAAACAGGAAAAAACTAATGATAAATAACAATAAAACTGAAGAATATGAATAAACAGGAAAAAAATTAATATGAGTGTATAACATCATAACAAAGAGCCTTGTGCATCCATGCACATTTGGCAGTGGACAGCTATGTCAAGATGTGCTTTGCAAGGAATTTGACACTGAACAATATGAAACATTCGTAACTCTGTGACTTATTTATCCTTGCACATTTTGCAGATGATGATACTATGTGCTCTGCAAGTAAAACGTTTGCATTTTGCACAGACTGTGCTCGTTTTGTTGTCATTTCGGACACAGAAATGGCATCTCTTTCTCTTTTGGTAGACGTGATGACGAGTGGACAAACCAGGTGCTGCTGCAGAGGGACCAGGTAAGTCTTCTGTTGAGATATTTTGTGCCTGAATCACCAGGCTCAGACTGGCCGGAGTGCGGGGAATGGTCTGTCGTCGTTGTATCAGTGGTAACAACAAAGCTCTCCCAGTTCTTCAAGAAACAGCCGCCTTTTGAATTTTTTCCCTCTATTCCAGGAGGGCTGGATTTCACTCCACAGAACGAAGGCATTCAGTGCTGAGACGTCTATAATGTTGATTAATTTTATGTTTACATGTGTATGCTGCAGCCATCTGTATAAAACATACAAAAAACAAAAGGAAAAAAAATGAGCTCCTCTAGACAATAAAATTACTTTCTTTGATTGTGGAAGTAACAGTAACAGTTTACTTTTTGTGTGCTATTTGATATTGAATGAAAATTATTACTATATTATTAATAAATGTATAAAATACATGTACATTTACATTTAGTCATTTAGCAGATGCTTTTATCCAAAGCAATTTACAAATGAGAACAATGGAAGCAATCAAAATCAACAAAACAGCAATGATATGCTAAATCAATAAAATAAAATACTTTGTCAAAGTTGTCAACTCCTCCCTTGGCCTTGTTGTAGTCGATGAGCATCATGATCATTCTTGTCGCTTCGGTCACTTACTTCAGCATCCGAATGTTGAGTGCTCAAGACGAGTACATTCTTCCTCTTTTTAGGACAGTAGGAGACAAGTGTGTGTGTCTCTGTAAAAACAAAGATTGAGGAGTAAAGCTCCCTCCCTCCCTCTTATGGTCAAAAGTGCAGGGGGGAGCTTGGGCCATTTTTTTCTGATCGTCCCTACCATGGTCAGATTTCTTTTCAACAGCTTGTTTCCGAGAGCATACGATGTGAAAAAGTTGTCACGTGTGACTGCTTGACCCTGGAGACCTTCTGTCAAGTCCAGCACGACCTGCATTCCTTGATTTTTTTTCTGTCACCCCACTTGCAGCTTTTCCTGTGTAGACTTGCATTTTGAAGGCATAACTGGTTTTTTCATCACATGCGGCCCATATTTTAAATGTATTTATATATTCTGTGGAAGGCGTAAGACCAAGAAATGTTTATCCAATCGAAATGTTCAGACTGTCATTAGCATATAACATACATATCATATATTCACATACACTGTGCCGACAGAGCGAGAATGACAGGCAAACATCAGCAACCTGATCTTCCATTCTGGTGTTGTAATACTTTCACTAACTGTTTGTAACGATGGTCGCCATGCTCAGAAAAACACACACACACATTTTTGGCGGGAATCGAACCCCAGCCTCCCACGGCTCGGACCCGTGTCTTTACCACCAGCCTACATGGCCACGTGGTTGAGACAGTCTCCATATGAATCAAATAGTTGAGAAAAAGGAAAAAGAAGAGAGAGAAAAAAAAATATATATATATATATAATAGAGTCTTGGGCACCAGACAGGCTTTGATCCTGTCACAAATGAGCATGGTTTGAACCCAGGCTAGCATAAAATGACCATCCGTTACATAATACACACAAAAAGATCCAAACAAAAACAAAACAACAACAACAAAAAAATGACACGACTCAAGTTCAAATGTTGCAGTTCAGGTGAAAGAAGAGGGTTTAATCCACGTGAAAAAATATACAATCATCAATCTGCGTTCAGTCCTCCAAAAGACTGCGCCATAGATCCTGAAGATCCACGTCCACATTACACATAAAATAAAAAGAAATAAACACTCGTAAATACATTAAATATAAACAATGAACATTAAACAACACGCTATTTACATGAATAGTTTGAAGATGGTCATGTGGATCTTGTTTGCATATGCGCATGAAACTGTAACTGATTGGGTGCGTGTGTGTATGGGTGTGTGTGTCCAAAAATAACCAGTCACTGACCCGAATCCGTAGAGAGGTAAAACGTAGGCCACCATGCCAACGGAAGCTTTCTCTTTTTGGTCCTTATCCAACTACAG
>JAHKKF010523199.1:0-23161 GCA_019740295.1 Labeo calbasu | reverse complement strand
ATGCTCACAATGTTCACTTAATAATTTCACACTCGCAACGCTCCCACAAAACTCCCACAAACATTTCACACTGTTCTCACAACACTCCCACAGCCATTGTTATTGTCTCAGTTTTGTGTCTGCGGTACCTGCAGCATCTCTCTGGTCTGTCTCAGTTCTCTCTGCAGGTTCTCCTCTGCGACGCTGCGGTCGTGTCGCTCCGCCTGGAGCCGCTGGGTCAGCGTATACTGGTTGCAGTGAAACCCCAGTGCAAACTGGGTAAATGCGCTCTGCGTGGGCATATTCACAGATGTTAGTCACGTCTGGAAATGTGTTTGGCTCTACATCTAACATACATTCAGACAGACTCACCTCCACCTCCTCCTCCGTCATCTCCACACTGCTGTGAGAAACATTTCCTGTTAGCGTTAGCATTAACATATGGTGTGTGTTTCATGGGGTCTTTACCTCTTTAATCCCAGTCTGTCCATGATAGATAAACTCTCCCAGGAAGCCCCCAACAGGTTTTTTGAGTTTGGATCTGTAAAGTGTGAACAAAACAACCAATTTAACATTATGTTAGTGTCCAAAAACACGGTATTGTGTCAGTGGTACGTTAGTAAGCGTAGGTGTTTATGAGTGTGCATTTTGTACCGTCATCGCTGTCGTCACTCTCTCCCAGTATTCCAGTGTAATTACAGAGGCCTGATTCATTCATCTTCTGATAAAACAATAAACATCAGTTAAAAACTAATAAAACATAATATAATATAATACAGAGTGAAGCTCTTCTTACCGTAGCTTCTGTGTTTGTATGCCGTCCTTTCAGAGATAAAGAGTCAATCGTAATCTTCTTAACACTCATCAGGCCTCAACACTGATCTGGAATCATTTTAGTGATGTGAAGCAGCTCGAAACACACAAGACCACTGATCCCAGACCAGCAGGAAATCATTACATGTAAACAACTCAGTGTGTCAGAGCTCACACACTCACATAAAGGGTTAAAATAAACCAGAGAGGCTCAAACACCACACAACACACTTTCCCATCAGCACTCTTAAGCTAAAGGGGTCAAATATCAGATCAGAACTGAGTCACAAGAGACCAAAGGGGGAAAAATTAATGCAAAGAAAAATAATAAATAAAATGTAGTTTTTAAATACAATTCATATAATATATTTTAAATATAATTAAATAAATTAAATTCAATATTATTATTATTATTATTATTATTCCAGTTGTGAAACCCTAAAAAAAATGCATGCTGTACTTTCAAACCTGAACACAAGAGGACGCTACAGAACTTTGTGTGTCCAGTGACTGATGTTTGGAATCAGAGTACAACTGAGTAACCTAGAGCTGAACTACACAACTCAACTAAAAATGTAACAATAATCAAACTAATAAATAAGATTAATAAAACAAAAATTCTGAGATTCATTGCATTTATGAATGTGTAAAACACTGTAATAGCTCATTCAGTGTTCCTCATGTATGTCTGAGGCCCCATGATTTGAGAGCTGATCCGTCTAATCTGTATTAGGCAGATTTCAGCATCTCATGTGACCAAATCCTGTTTGAAACCCTTTAAATGCTTTTGTTTTGAGCTCGGACTCAGCGTGAGGCGAACGGACAGAGAAATGGCAGAATCCGGACTGGAATCGGACCACTTGCTGGGACGCGGAACTCGCGCAGAACACACACACAATGGAGAGGGGCCGAGTTATGCCGCCCTGGGGCCACATTGTTCATACAACATCTGCAGAGCACATTCACACACACTTAAAACAAAGATCATACAACACACACACACACTAACACAAACAATCACACGTAATGACCATCATAATCAGGTTCAAATGGGTGTGTTATCCTGTTCCTCACATGTTCATAAATTAAGACCTTACAGACAGAAAACAAATCAAACAAAACGCAGGGTCATGACCTTCAGCTGAGGAGGAAATATACGTAACAGACCGGAAACCACCTGACAGAAGAACAACTCAGAGGAAGAACACGTACCCATGAAAACCTTTCAGTGACCCTCACACCCTGCGATATACAACACCACTGCCTCTCAAAACACACAATGAGCCTCAAAGACATCCCACAGACCTCTTAAACACCATCTGAAAGTCAAAGAGCACCACAGTGAAGACCCAAAATGCACTCAGTCACCCCTGTGTTCCCCTAATACCCTCAAAAAACATCAAAATACAAAGATTATTCCCTAAATACTTATTCACCCTATCTTTTTAAGGTATAAATGTATTATTTTTACCTTGCAACACATCCTTTACGGAGAAAAAAACATTTATAGTTGGTAACCACAAATGAACCATGGTTTTGAACTATGGAATTTGTAGTAAAACTGTCACAACACTCAACACAACACATGGTTAATAAAACCATGGTTAATTTTCCTTGAGAGATTTGTATTTGTGTATACTTTCTTTTTTCTTTCTATGTTTTGTTTTTGTGACTGTACTGGTTTGATGTTTTCTACTGTTTAATTAAAAAAATATTCGCGCATCGCTCGTCTGAATCAAATGATTCGCGATCCACGCATACCGATCTGATAATGATTCGCGAACGATCTTTTTAGATCACTTCGGAGCGCGAATCATTAAACTCGCGAAATGATTCGCGAGCCCGCTTTGAAGTTCCGATCTAAATCAAATGATTCCCGATCCGCGCTCCGAATTTTCGATTTGAATAATGATTCACGAACCATAATTTCAGATCGGGACTTCAGGGAATGAATCGCGAATCATTGAAGAAATTATTTGCGAACCCCTTCTGAAGTTCTAAATCAAATGATTCCCGATCCGCGTTCCAAAGTTTCGGTCTGAATAATGATTCGCGAACCATTATTTCAGATCGGAACTTCAGATCACGAATCATTCAATTCGCGAAATGATTTGCGAACCCGCTCCGATGTTCCGATCTGAATCGAATGACTCCCGATCCGCGCTCCGAAGTCTGAATAATGATTCGCAAACCATCAGATCGGGATTCCAGAGAACGAATTCTATTCGCGAAATGATTCACGAACCCCTTCCGCAGTTCCGATCTAAATCAAATGACTCCCGATCCGCGCTCCGAAGTTCCGATCTAAATCAAATGATTCCTGATCCGCGCTCCGAAGTTTCGGTCTGAATAATGATTCGCGAGCCACTTCCGAAGTTCAGATTTTAAATCAAATGATTCCCGATTCGCGCTCCGAAGTTTCGATCTGAATGATTCGCGAACCAAGATTTCAGATCGGAACTTCGGAACATGGATCGCGAATCATTCAATTCGTGAAATGATTCACGAACCCGCCCCGATGTTCCTATCTAAATTGAATGATTCGCGATACGCGTTCCCTCCGATCCGAATCAAAAGATTCGCGATCCACGATTTGAAGTTCCGGTCTGAATCAAATGATTCGCGATTTGCGAAGCGATCGAAGCGCTTCGAAACAGTGATTCATTTTGCAACGCAGTTGATTCGGAGTTTGGAAAAGCTCGTTTCACCCCTCACTACGTGCTTTTCAAAATCATGAAGCCATATCAAAATTAGAATATGAATGTCTCTTTGATCTGTTTTTTCCAATGAATCGTTTGAACTGAGCGGTTCCAGCGTAAATGACTCACTCAGTTGAATCAGTTTGTCTGTTCCTCCGCTTTTCGCGTCTTCAGTCATGTTCACAGGATACTGTCAGTACTATTACTGGCTTAGCTCGCTAGTTTTACGAAAGTAACTAAAATAATCGAAACAAGTATGATGTTTACAAATAAAATATCAATTACCATTCCAAAGATAACATCCAACACAAATCTACTCCATATTGAGGTGAGTAACCTACTGCTAACTAGCAAAACACTTCCTTATTATGACGAGCTGCAGCTCAAAATACATGTTAGATGTAAACATTGTGCATTATGATGGAGTTTGTAGCTTAATTCACTATATTTGAAATAGTTTGACCACAATTAATAGGAAATCAGTTGAAAGCATCCAGTCAACTCATACATTAAAGTCAATCTCACATTTATCAGAATATGTTGTAATAAATATTTGAGAAATGGTAGTTGTATATTAGTCTATATAGAGTAACAGTAAGTGTAAACAGAGCAGATGGGAGAAACAGATGAACACAAAACAGCAGAAGGATAAAGTTAAAGAGGGTAAACTTTATCATTCAAATTAACTGTGCATCAGCTTGGACCATGGCACTCCCAACACACCCACGTGAGACCCAAAAACGCCCACACACCCTCTAAAACAACCACTTACCTCAAAAAAAATCCAGTGACCCCTAAAATCCGTGTGTGAACATAAAAGACATTGGTTTGGTTTGCACTGCACAAACATGTTTATAAAACAACCTAGTAGATCAATGTGTGAGGTTTTACCCTGTAGTTTTATTTAGATGTTCTTCAGGTGTTTTACAAAAGCCTGTAGAAAACATCAGTGGTCGTTCATCCTGCAGTTCACATGGAGGAACATGTTTGCCTCATTCACATTACCAGGAAACTGCGACCGGAAGACATGGACACATTTCACCGGCACTCGTCTCCGTTCAAAACACACAGATTCACAGCATGTCATGTCTACAAGAACCAGTTAGCAGCACAACCATGACACACACACACACACACACATCAGACTGAGGTTTGCAATAGGAAAAAGGTCAAACATCACAGCCGATACAGGAACGGCTTTACATGATATCTTCACTTGGGGATGTCGTGTTGCGACCGCAGCCTCTGATTCAGGAAGCTAACTAATAAAGCGTTATTAAATAATCTTAATATAAACTCTGGAGTCAGATGTTTAATCACCAATCTGAACTCTGATATAAATGTGATCACAGTATCATTTCTCAGAAACACAAACAGAAAGAAAAACAATTACAAAATGGAAAGTTTGAGGTTTGCAAGTTGTAATGACGTTCTGTGAGTTGTCCAGATGTTGCGATAGCAGTTAGGGAAGGTCCCTGCTAGAAAAACCAGCAAAAACTAGTCTTAGCTAGTCTCCTAGCTGGTTTTCGGCTGGTAAGACCAGCTTAAACCAGGTAAGACCAGCAAACCGTCATAGACTGGTTTAAACATTAAGTTTTAATGTTTTGAAGCATTTAAGATGATTAAAATGAGTCGTTTTATTATTAAATTGTTTTGTAATAATTAATAATGCAAGAGCTTGTTGCATTCTCAATGCCGCCACAAGGGGCGCTATAGGGAATGTTAGCATTACAGTTAGCATGAAAAGAATCCTGCTGAGCATGTTAGTTAAAGGTAGTTAAACTGTTGACGTGTTGATATGTAGCTAGTAGAAAAATAACACATACAATGTGCTTGCACGTTGCGTTAGCATACTTGCGTAGTGTGTTTTTGGCCTTTTCAGCAAAATAACGCAAGGACAGACCAGTAAAGCTCAATGTTTGCGATTTCACTAATAGCAGCAACTTTGGTATTTAACTTCGGATAGCTTTTGTCACGTTAGCGCTGCAGTATTTTGCTGGTGTTTTACCTTATTGGTCAATGAGTATTTGTCACAACTTAAAAAACATTGCATTGTCAAAGACATTTTCGTCCCCATCATGAATAGGAATGCACTGTTCCTCTGATGTCTCTTTGTCCCACACAACCTCATCACCCAGTCTGAAGTTCAGTTAGCGCTGATTTCATCAGTAACAAATCGTCTGTTTCATAAAAATAATAACTCTGCCCGAGAGCTGAAGGTCACAGTGATTGGTCAGCGTGGAATGGTTCGGCTCAGTACATGTCCCTGTAGATCTCCTGCAGCAGCGGGTGCAGCGACGTCTCGGACTCCGTCTTCTTGATCTTCTGCACCAGGTGCGCGTTCTCCGTCACCAGCTGCCGCAGGTCTGCGAGCTTCTGCAGGAGTTTGGGGAAGATGAAATTGGCGTCGGGATGATTGAGCTGCAAGTGCTGGTTGAGTGCCTGGAGAATGTTGTCCTGGATCTCCTCCACCTGATGGACGTTCATGAGACCTGGACGATCTACATGCAAGTAAACACACGTAAACCAATTTTATTACAATCTTGCTGCAGTTCCATCTTGAACCACTAGGGGTCGACAGAACCAAAACACTCTCACCTCCACAGAGGATGATGGCGGCCACGAAGAGAGCGAGGTCGCTGTCGTCCAACTCAAGAGCGTTAAACTTGACTGCAAACTCAAACTTTGGCTCCATGATCTCATTGAAGGGTGTGCGCAAACTGCGCAGGAACTCTCTCGTCACGAAGCCCCGCCCATTCGCCACCAGCAGCCCATCCTTATTCATGAGTGATGGCAGCATGGCGAAGATCGCCTCATGGACCCCGTATTTCAGCAGCGTAACCTGCAGGAGTGGAGAGGAGCTAGTTAAGTGGATTTCATTATTGCGCAAACTCACATTTTTGGGGTTTTACGAAAAAATGTATTCAAGTATGGTCTATGGCAGCCCATAGAACCCCTTGCCAGAAAGTTATGAAATTTGGCACACTGATAGAGGACAGCCTGAATATTAACCATAGCAAGTTTGAAGTCTCTAACTCAGACTCTCTAGCGCCACCACTTGTCCAAAGTTTCACTCATATTTATGCTTATTAACTTTTGAACTGTAAGGTCTAGAAGGAAAATTATTTTTTCTTCTGAATCTTTGGCTCATGTTGAGTCGAAAAAAACATATATAAACATGTTTAAAATATAAACATTTAAAAATCTTAATGTTTTTTCTTCTATTTTTGATAGTTCGAAGAACCTACTTTTTCGAACTCGTCCTAGACGGTTCTTCTGATTTTCACCAAAATTGGCTCAGATCATCTTCAGATCATGCTGGCAAAACGTTGTGGAATTCAAGTTGATTTTTCAAACCGTTTTCAAATAACGCATGAACGAATTTGACAAAGAGCACGCAAAAATGGATGTGAGGGTATATCTCCACAATGGTTTGGCGTATTGAGACCAAACTTGGTGTGTGTTATAACAAGCATGACCTGAGGCTACCTGCACAGTTTTGGCACAGCGCCACCTAGTGGTCAGGAGATATGAAAAATGGCTCTTTTTGCCTATAACTTCTGACCGCTTTGGCCAAAACTCACTGCAGCATACTAGTCAAACTATTCCCAATTTCCCATGTCAGCCATTTTGGGTGTCGGTCATTTTTTAATTTCGTCATATATTGCTATATTTTACAAATGCATTGATGTATCTGTACAAATCTCGGTATGTGTCTTCAGCACCATGCCCTGAGAGTACTCAAAAAGGTTTTGGGCAGTGCCACCTTGTGCTCAAAAGTTAGAAAGAAATTTTTAAAAATGCTAATAACATTTGAGTACACTGGCTTATTGTAATGTAATTAATCTTAATATATTCCTTGGGTCATGCTGAGAACATCAATACCAATTTTGCCATAGTCAGGAGAACTTCCTGTCTATCATTTTGATTTATGTTGAAAACCCACTTTTTTGAGCTCCTCCTAGACCGTTGGTTCAATTTTCACCAACTTTTAGTCAGACTATGCTGACATAAAGTTATGGATTACAAAACAGTTTTTGTTGGAAAGATGCCAAACCGCGTCTGAGACTGTATCTTTGCAAAGCTTTAACATACTGACTCCAAACTTTGCATGTGCCATTGTCACCTCACACTGACCACACCACACCAAAAATGCTAATAACTTTTGATTGCATTAGCTTTTTGTAATGAAACTCAGTTCATCTTCAGACTGTGCTGACAAAAAGTTATGGATTTCATTTTGATAGACAAAACCATTTTTGTATAGCACCACAACAAAATTGAGCCATGATGCCAGATTACGTTTGAGGCTGTATCATATTACTAGTAGTTGTATATTTTTCAGCCATTTGGACTAAAATCATCTTAAAATGGCTTTAATTTCTCATTGTTGCAGTTGGTCTGATGCTCCATGCCATGCTTAGCTCCTCATTTTGCCTAGTGCTTGGCCCCGCAATTGCTGCTTGCAGCTATATTTATAAATTGTATTTTGTGAATCAAATTCAATATAACATCTTGTGCATGCAACATTTAATGACTAATTTACACAGAAATGCATTTTCAAATGAACTGCAATAAATGCAACAACCTGACTTAATGACTTTACACAGAATTTTACCCAATTAATTTACTGAATTAAACTAATTCAATAGTACAGATTACACAGGAATAATTCTATCTATTTACCCATTCTACTAGTTTTTCATGTATTGCACTGAATGCAACGATTTACAAAGAACCGTTTACAAAGAAATGCTTGTGCTTTTGGAAAATTCTTGCAACAATGCAAGAAATATTTTACAATCAATTCACATTGTCAGATACAGCATGCATTTTGGAGTCTGCATGTTAAACGAATTACATTAAATGCGGCGGCAATTTGACTTGAATCGCTTTACACACAATTTAACCAAAAATTTTTCTTTAATTGAAACAAATTGAATGCAACATTTTTCACTTGACTTCATGATTGATCTACACAAAAATTCTGCTTTTTCAATTAAACTGAATGCGACAATTTGTGTAATAATGGATTTACGATTGTTGCATTCAGTAAATTAGACTTTGTTTAGTTACCTGATCATTCAAGAAAAGGTCGATGAATCCCGGGATGCTTTTGGAGAACTCTGTGAGTTCTCGTACGGTTTCCACAGTCGTGCATTGACAGCGGTAGAACACGTGAACGCCAATCTCCTTATTGGGCGGAGCTCCGTTAATCACCTGATTCCAGACCAGCCCGTTTTCCGCTTGCCACAGTGAGTCCATGTCATGAATGACAAACGGCTGAAGGACACACAGAGAATAAACGTTTAGTATTTGCAAGTATGTTTATTTGCAAGGCTGTTTTACTTTAGACACGTCGTTACCGGGTTTGCGTTGGTCTTCCCCGTCAGGATGTTGCGAGCTTTCTTCTTGGTCATGTTCAGATTCTTCAGGTAGGCGTTGTTGACCCGTTTGGCGAGAGATTTGAGATCTGACCCGCTGGAGTTCTGAGAGCTCTTTTCCCCTGCTAACAGACCCGCGACTAGCTTACGCTTCTCTGCCTCCGGCATCCGCCCGTATCGGATCGCTACAAACACAATCACATTCAATACGCTAGAAAGTCAAGTTTGCTTTATTGTTTGTTAATTTCTGTTGTCGTTTGGCTCACCGTCGTGGGACATCCCGAGCATTAGGCACTTTTGAAAACGACAGAACTGACACTTATTCCGACTTTTCTTTTGGATTTTACAGCTGCGCTCGCATTTCTCATATTCTAGCTTCATACGAATGGTCCTCCGGAAAAATCCCTGAGAGAAATAGAGACAATATGTACCTTTGCATGAAACATTTCACAATTCATAAATAAATGCATTCTGACCTGACTTGAATGACTTTATGAACAATTTCATTAAACTAATTTAAATGTTACAATTTATGCAAGATGTGTGCTACTAGTGTTTCATGTGTTGCATTACATGCAACATTTTGCTCAAAAATGGTTTTGTGAATCAAATTCAATGCAACAAATTATGCATAAAATACATTATGACTGATTGACACAGAAGTGCGTTCTGCATGTGCTAAATGAATTGCATTAAATGCAACAATCTGACTTAAATGTTTTGTTGTTGTTTTTTTACAAATAATTTCACAAAAGAAGTTGTTTTGCCCACATTTCATCAAACTAATTTAATGTTTCAATTTATGCAAAATAAATGTGTTCTATTAGTGTTTCATGCGTTGCATTAAAAACAACATTTAACTCAAGAACAGTTTTATGAACTGTTTCCACAGAAATTCTGATTTTGTTTTGTGAATCAACTACAATGCAACAACTTTACACAAAAATGCATTCTGCATGTGCTAACTGAATTGCATTAAATGCAACAATCAACTTAAATGTTTTTTTTTTTTTTTTCAAATGATTTTACAAAAGGCGTTGTTCTGGCCACATTTTGTCAAATTAATTTAATGTTATAATTTACACATGATAATTGTGTTCTACTAGTGTTTTTTGCATTGCATTAAATGCAACATTTAACTCAAGAAGTTTTATAAACGGTTTATACAGAGATTGTTTTTGAAAATTAAACTTTATGACTTATTTGCACAGAAATGCATGCTGCATGCATTAAATGAACTGCATTACATACAACAATCTGACTTGAATGGCTTTGAACAACTTGAATGATTTCACAAGGTTGTTCTGTCTGTATTTCAATAAACTAACTCAATGTTACCATTTACACGTGAATCATTTTTTGATAGATCTACATATAAATGTGTTCTAATAGTGTTTATTGTGTTGCATTTAATGCAACACTTTGCTCAAGAACGTTTTATACAGAAATTAGTTGTAGTGTTTTGTAAATCAAATTCGATGCATCTTTCATGCATTAATTTTTTTTTACAGTGATTTACGCAGAAATGCATTCTGCATGTGTTAAATGCATTGCAAGGCTTGAATTACTTTTTTTACGAACAATTTCACAAAAAGTTGTTCTACACACGAAACTAATTTAATATTACAATTTATGCAAGATAAATGTGTTTTACTAGCGTTTCATGCATTGCATTAAATGCAACATTTTATTCAAGAACAGTTTTATGAACTTTATATCAAATATCAAATTCAATGCTACAACTTGCATATAAAACATTCTGTGACTGATTGACACAGGAATGTATTAAAAGAATTGCATTAAATGCAACAATCTGACTTTTTTTTTACTACAAACAATTTTACAAAAGAAGTTGTTCTGCCCACATTTTATCACACTAATTTAATGTTACAATGTACACAAAATAAGTGCATTCTACTGGTGTTTCATGCATTGCATTAAATGCAACATTTTACTTAACGTTAAGTTTTATGAACTGTTTATACAGAAATTCTGTATTTGTTTTGTGAATTCAATGCAACAACTTGCGCAAAAAAAATAAACATTTTACAAAATGAAAAGATTTAAGCAGAAATGCATGGGTTTAATGCATTGCATTGCCCACATTTCATCAAACTACTGAAATGTTAGAACCTCGGCAAGAATGATTTAATGATTGATCGTGGTTTATACATTGCATTAAATGTAACAATACAGAAATTATTTGAGCGTGACCTCTGACCTTGCAGCCCTCACAGGCATGAACGCCGTAGTGAAATCCTGATGCTCTGTCGCCACAGATACGACACTCCATATTTAACCCCGCTCCCTCCGCACGGCCCTGCAGGAGCTGCTCCGACAGGGGTGATGCTTTAGAGAGATCTACACACAAACACACAACTTCATGAAACTGCACAAAAGCATATAATAATGTGCAAACTAATCATCTGTTATCACCTGTGGAGGCTGCTGTCGATTCAGGACTGACTGTACTGCGGCTCGTGTTGCTCTGCTCTTCCGTTTCGTTCGCCTCCTGCCGGTTCGTCTCCCAGCTAAGCTCCTCCCCCTCCAGATCCATGCTGTCGCCTAGGTTAAGCTCCGCCCCCGCTCCCAGCTCACACAGCACATCATCCAAGTTTTTGTCATCTGGCCCCTCCCCCTGGCTGCTACAGGGGGAGGAGTCTTCGTTCCCCATACAGACTCCGCCCACCACGCTGGGAACCCTGGGTAATCTGCTCCTCAGAACGGCCGAATCTCTGCCGTCCATCTCCAGAAAATCAAACACGCTCATGAGTAGCGGCGATCATAA
Organism: Labeo calbasu; assembly: GCA_019740295.1. NCBI lineage: Eukaryota > Metazoa > Chordata > Actinopteri > Cypriniformes > Cyprinidae > Labeo > Labeo calbasu. The sequence continues at coordinate 11,498 of JAHKKF010523199.1, read as the reverse complement.
CAGCACCTGAGAGATGCAAACATAGTACAAACACGTTTTATGTGTCTAAACAAATAATCAAATGATTAATCGCGTACAAAATAAAAGTTTGAGTTTGCCTAATATGTGTGTGTACTGTGTGAAGTTATTATGTATATATATATATATATATGCAAACACATTCATGTATATATTAAATAAATATTTAGAAATATATGTATTTATTATAATTTTTATATAATTTATATTATATATAAATAAAAATATTTTGCACATAAATAACATATTTCTCTTAAATATATACATTAATTTGTGTGTATTTATGTGTATACAAAATAATTACACACAGTACACACACATATTAGGCTAACTCAAACCTTTATTTCGTATCCGATCAATCGTTCAACATCCCTATTTATATATAAACCAGAGTTATCATAGCTAAAAAAAAATGTTACTTGAAAAAAAAGAATGTTAAAGTAAATAAAATATCAAAACTTATTTTATTTCATCTACTTTCCAAAGCACATCACTCATTTTTATGTAATTTGATGTACAAAAATAATTAAAACGAAACTAAAAGTTAATAAACACTAATATTTAAAAACAACAAAAACTAATTAAAATGATTAAATACGAACCAAAATACAGTAATATTTATAGTCAATTTATATAAATAACAATATAAAAACATAAACTAATAAAAAATAAATTGTTTTATGTATAATGTAATATTTGATGTATGTATTATGTGTTGTAGCTGTAATTCCCACTCCTGTCCAGTTGGTGGCGAGTGCGCTCCAGTGTTTCAGCAGAGCGCTGGATCCAGAACAAAAACGGATCTGTCACGAATGTTTTCCTATTTGTTTGATTATGCACAGAGGAGTACACAGAAGATACAACGATCTATAACGCCATATTAAAGAGCGCCAAAACGGTATTTACTGCTTTAATTTCCTAATGAAATGGACAGAATTTGAAATCTGAGACTTTGTTTGATATCAAAAGTAACATAAAGCCTAGCCCATTGCTATTTGTTTATTCATCAGCTGAAAACAGCATAGACCAAAAGATCGATTGTGATTTAAGAGTCGATTTTGGTTTATTAAAATGAGAATCTATTCAAATCGAGAAAGATTTTTTGTTTTGTTTACCCAGCCCTAGCGTATTTTGTTGTCTTTAAACACTGTCGTCCTGTAACTTAGGTTCATGATTAAAAATTAAAATGTGAAAAAAAAAAAAAAAAAAAAAAAAAAATTAAATGTTTTATTCTAATTAAAATATGAAAATTATAATGACGGGTGATAATAGATTATGACAGAATTTTTACGTTAAAGTCTCTAGCGCAACCTCTGATACAGAAATTCAGTTTTTTTTTATTTTGTGAACGAAATTTAATGCAATAACACACGCATAAAAGATTTTATGACTGATTTGCGTATATAGAGGATATATGGTAAATACATATATGCATACATACATATATATATATATATATATACACATATATAAAAAATATTAAATGTTCATTATGCCCAAATGATGTCAGTCCCATCTTAAAAGTGTCTCATCTGATGTGTGTGTGTGGATATATGTATTCGAGGAACAGTTGCGATAACACAACACTGATTTGACAGCTGTACGTTGTTCAGAAGGACACCAGAGCACCGCGGTACGCCCACCCCCAACCGACTGGCCAACGCATGGCATTCTGGGAACTAACACCAACCAGCTGTAGAGACATGAGACGTCTGCGGGCGAACCGAAAACGTTTCCAGACTGACAGAGATGCTGCTGTCTTTAGACCTCTGACACACACACACACACAGACAGATGAGACCTTTGTGAGTGAATTTCTCAGTATCAGTTCCCAGAAACACCCAGTGAAACTCTGAGAATGAGGAGCAGAGGTCAGCGAGGCCCGTCACTTGAGCGCCTGCAGGCTGCGGGATCTGCCTCTCGCTGGAGCTTCACACTCTTTCACACTGAACTGTGACACACAGGCCTGCCCACAAACAAGTTCTACAAAGACATGATTTAACTTCCAAATATATCATGTAATCAAGTGTATTCATGATAACAAGCCAGCTTTGACACTAGGGTTAGTCTACGATCAAAGCAGCAGTGTGTCCGTTTAGATCAAACAAGAGCACAGATCATCCTGAAACCACAACTTTCTCCTACAAACAAACCAATCACACAGCATCTCTCGCTCTGACTGGAGGTTCAGCAATTGGTCAACTGAGCGTTATGTGGGTCAGTGTGCGGATCAATGAGTGTGTTCAAACATGGCAGATCTCCTGCCATCAAGGAACTAAAGACCTTCATCACTAGAGCAGATTAGCAGGTTTAATCCACCGCAGAATTTACATACGCCAGCGCCAGGCCTTTCTTTGCGGGGGTCAAAGGTCACCACTACACTACAGTACACAACGCATACTAATCCTGCAGGATGTAGTAAGAACTTTCTGCTATGTTTCATTTTTTAATGCAAAATACCATTATATGGACTTATGTAGTCACAGTCAAATGACCTTTTAACCCTACGAAGTGAAAGGAGCTGACCTTTGACCTCTTATAAAAAGTCAAACTCAGGTCAGACTTGTAAAAGTAGAGAATCATGTGATTGGAAGCAAATCTTCATGGCAACATGGTTAATGAGTTCGTTAGTGACAGTAACTCAGACTGACAGCTGCTAGTTAGCAGCAGCGTTCATAAAGAGAGATCTGATCTTTAAACCACTAACTAATGTGACTAACTGACAACCAACCAAACCGCACTGACCCTAAACGACTCATAGTGATGGTCCTCCTTGTCTTTAAGCCAGTAAGCTGCTCATTAGATGCTTTTGAAGGAGAGACGACAATAAACCTGTTTATTAACTAGTTTACCAGAATTAGAAAAGAGCTTACAGATGGAGAAACAACCTCCGTTTGATGGGTTCTAGGGATTTCGACGCTGTAATGTTCGCAAGTTAAACAGTATTTAAAAACTCATAAAAAAATAACAATGGTACTTTGTACTTGCGTTTTTTTATTGGAATGAATCCTATGATGCATTGCGAATTACCAAAAAAGTCAGTGGAATTATTTTAAGTCTCTGAATTTGTTTAGATGAATATGTAAATATGAGCTGCCCGCTGTTTTTGCGAATTTTTATGGAAAGTTTGCTTTCGTTTCCTGAAACAAACTTAATTTGATCTGACATTCTTTGAGATGATGCCACACCAGTTAGTTCCTTAATTTCGCTAGTGTATCAGGGCCACGAAAGAGATCGACCAATTGGAGAAGTTTTCCGTTGCCATGGAAACAAGAATCGTGACAGAAACGTTCTACCCTACGAATTTGGCTATTTAAGATTTTTTAAAATTCGCATTTAAAGTCCTGTGGCTTCTACCAAATGACATCATGGTCATCACTGAACGTCACAGCTTGCTGTGAATCAGTCTCGAAAGATATACGCAAAAAATCTATTTCTTTATAACGAAAGCATTTTTTGCTTGTTTGTTTTTACGTCCAGAACTGACCTGATTTCCAAAAAAAACTGAAACTGACTGTCTGACATTCTCACTGGTCAGTAAATGCCTATGTCACGAGTGTGTTATTTCGTCAACTTTTGACCAAATGACAATGCTTAGTTTTTCTCTGTTTCCACGGAAACAAGATTTACGAAGATACAAATATCTCTATTTAGGACTTCTTCTTCGATTTTGCTGTTTCCAAATATCTGTTACGAATTTGGCGATTAAACTTTTCTTAAACTTTCTTAAAAATCTTGTGGCTACTACCTGCAGTGCATTGGTAAAAAAAAGTTTACACATTATCACTAAAAATCTCTATAAAAAAAAAAAAAAAAAAAAAAAAAAAGGCTAAGAATAACGAAAACAATTTTTGACCAGTATTTAAATGATTTCCAATAGCTTAAAATTGTCTCACTGTCAGTCTCATTGTTTAATAAATGAACATCATGAACATGTTATTTTGTGAACTCTTGACCAAATGTCGTAGTGTTGTTTATCGCTGTTTCCATGGAAACAAGAAACGTTATACGCTATGAATTTGGCTATTTAAGACTTTTTAAAATCGCATATTAAGTCTTGTGGCTTCTACCAAAAATCATCATTGTCATCACTGAACCTCACAGTTTGCGGTGCATCAATAAAAAAAATAAAAAATCTTCAGAACGAGAGAATTTTTTAAATTACGTCCAGAACCTGGAACTGACTGTCTGACATTTTCATTGGTCAACAGACGCCTACATCACAAGCTTGTTTTTTTGTCAACTTTTGGTCACATGACAGTGTCGATTTTGCTGTTTCTATGCAAATAAGAATTGCGACAGAAATTTCTGTTATGAATTTGGCGATTAAACACTTTTCAAAATCGCCTTGTGGCTACTACCGAATATCATCATCATCACTAAACCTCACAGCTTAAGGTGTGTTGGTCATGAAAGGTTTACACGTTATCACTAAAAATCTCTATAACGAAAACCATTTTTATGACCAGAATTGACCTGTTTTTCGCTGCTTCCATGGAGACATGATTCATGACAGAAACATTCTACACTATGAATTTGGCTATTTAAGACATTTCATAATCATATATGAAGTCTTGGCTTCCACCAAATATTATCATTGTTAGCATCATTCTGGAATAAAATAAAAAATTCTATTTCTTTATAACAAAAGTTGTTGTTTTTTTTAATGTCCAGAACTGACCTGATTTCTAAAAACCTTTAACCGACTGTCTGACATTCTCACTGGTCAACAGATGCCTATGTCAAGAGCATGTTATTTTTGTCAACTTTTGGCCCAAATGACAATGTGACGTTTCCGCAGTTTCCATGGAAACGAGATTCGCAACAGAAACATTCTACACTACGAATTTGGCTATTTAAGATTTCAGATCTTTTTAGCCTAAAAAATGGCTGGCTGGCTTTCTCATTGGTCGACAAACACCTACACAACGAACGCGTTATTTTGTCAACTCTTAGCATGATGTAGTGTTGTTTTTCGCCGTTTCCATGGAAACGAGGTTCGCAACAGAAATGATCTACGGTACGAATTTGGCTATTTAAGACTTTGTAAACTGCATATAAATACTTGTGGCTCCTACCAAACATCATCATTGTAAAAAAAAATCTATTTCTTTATAACGAGAGCATTATTTTTTTTTAATGTCCAGAACTGACCTGATTTTCAAAAACCTTGAACTGTCTGTCTGATATTCTCATTGGTCAACAGAAGCCTACATCACAAACGTGTTTTTGTCAACTTTTGGCCACATGACAGTGCTGTTTGTGCGGAAACAAGAATTGCGACACAAATTTCTCTGTTACGAATTTAGCGATTAAACACAAAAAAATAAAATAAAACAAAATCGCACTGTCTTGTGATTACTACCGAATATTATTATCATCTTTTTTCCTTTTTTTTTTTTTACATCTAGAACTGACCTGATTTTCAAAAACCTTGAATATTTGAAACCTGATATTGTCATTGGTCAACAGATGGCTACATTAAGAGCATATGTTTATTTTTTTCATTACAGTGTAGATTTTGCTGTTTCCATGGAAACATAAATGTCTGTTACGAATATGGCGATTAAACACCTTTTTAAAATCGCTTTAAAAGTCTTGTGGCTACTACCGAATTTTTATCATTATCGCTAACTCTCACAGTTTGTGGTGCGTTGGTCAGGAAAAGTTTACACGTTGTCGCTAAAAATCTCTATAACGAAAATAATTTTTATGACCAGAATTAATCTCACTTCCAAAAGCCTAAAATTGTCTGACTGCCACTCATATTGTGAAACAAATGCCTACATTATGGACGTGTTATTTTGTCAACTCTTGGCCAAATGACTCATCGTTGTTTTTCGCTGTTTCCATGGAAACAAGATTCGCGACAAAAACGTCAGCGATATGCGTTTTTTACATCCAGAACTGTCAACTTTTGGCTACATGATGGAGCATCATGTGTCAAGTGCTGACATTGCGAAGTGTTTTCCCCATTTGTTTTCTTCACAAGGACGTCAAAATATCATAAAATATCCTAAAATTCGCAAATGCTAACAAACCGAGTTTCGCTTTCGCAAGCTCTTGCGTTTCACCATCTCAAATACTTTTATACAGCCATCAGGTCTGTGAGACAGAAGACAGAGACAGACAGCCTGCGACATACACGAACTGACATTTATACAGACCACAGCGAGGAAGGAAGGAACCTCCCTCAAACCTGCCGCCAGACGGACGGAAAGACAGACGCTGCTGCCTGAAATTAAAAACCAAAGGAAAAAAAAAAGAGAAGGACAGTCTGTCTGTTAGGAAACAACACTCAAAACCACATGAAGCCTGACGGAGCAGATCTACGACAGACCCTCTGAGAGAAGAAACAAGACTAGTACACTTCATTACGCATCACTATAGGTTCATGAGATACTACAGAGCTGATGATGTGTTAATATTAAGCGGCGGGTCGTGACTCCTCGGGGTCGATGAACGGGTACCACCACAAACATCTCAAAGTTCACATCAACATATTTTTTTCGGGTGGGCGACTCTGGCCTTGGCGGCTTCTTCATGTTTGTATTTTTGCATGAAGTTTAACTTGTGATGAGTGAAAAACACCTCAAACGGGTTTCCAGTGATTTTACAGCCCGTTTAGTAACTGTTTGTTCAGTTAGTAAACACACAGTGTGTGCCCGTATGTTGCAAGAGGACGGACCGTCCCAAAATCACCCCAAAACAACTTTCACCTACAAACATGCCTTAATCTGTCTATTTATCTATACATGGATACATACGTGTTTTAACACTTGGCGTGATGTCAGCACGAAACTCTCTTTGAAACTTTATATGAGCACAAACTTTTCGGTCTCAGTAAATAAACCATCAGAGTTTCATATGACCGCATGACAAATGAACGTTGAACAAACTTACGAGTCAATCCCGATGGTTTATTCCGTTATTGTCCAATCGGATCAGCGAGAATCCAAGAAACGATTCATGTTTACCGGGACGCGCTCCGCTGCGCTGCGCTGCGCTTCATCATACGGGAGTCCCGACGGCGAGAGCGCTCCCTTTCACACGCGTCACGGCCCCGCTCCGGTATGACGTCATAGCGGCTCATTTCACTTAACCCTATAAGAACCGCGCGCGTATTTATAAGTAGTCCATATATACATATTTCACTCACGTGATGCATTATGAACATTTGTTTTTGGTATTTGTTTTTCTTTAGCTGCAGCACAAACGCTATTTATGTTTACGCTTATTTTGGTCCTCTCGAGTTTATGCGCTCACTTCCGGTCATCGCCAGCAGATGTCGCTGTTCGCCGTGTAAAACCGATGAAAGAAACGCCATTCGAATCACTCTCTAAACTTGAGTTGATTTTAAACGTGTAAGATATTTTCGTTTTAGCATCCAAACAGCGTATGAAAGCGTATAAATACTGCGTATTTACTGAAAAGCTGCGCTTTGGCATTTTAGTAAGATTGCATTAAAATGTGTAAAACACATCAGAGTTGCACTTATTTTGTTTGTCTACTCATTTATTTTCTTTCGTGACAGTGAGTGCGATAGCAGTTTATCTACACAGCATCTTCTGCTCACACAGGAAACAGGAAGTCAAACCACAGCTGCTTCACCAAAAATCATCCTGGGTCTGTCATACAGCAACAACAACAACACAATACATTTCAGTTTCAGTTATGATTTCAGCTATGCTTCATTCACAGTCGATTTCTTAAAGAAATAGTTAACTCGAAATAAAAATCTGCTGAAAATGCACATCAGTTGCTCATCAACAGATCCTCTGCTGTGAATGGGTGCTGTCAGAATGAGAGTTCCAGTGAAAATGAACATCTTCTGTTTTTGCCACATATTTTGGACTGTTTTGGCTCGTAGACAATGCAGATTTCTCTCCTGATTCAGACCAGACTGTTTTTTTCACTGAAGGAAGTGTTATTATGGATTACAGACTTGTATTTTAGTTCAAAACAGCTTTTGTTTCAGCTTTTGTTCTCTCAAGATGTTAACTAATGGACTAGAGTGGTTGTGGATTATTGTGATGTTTTTATCAACTGTTTGGACGCTCATTCTGATGGCACCCATTCACATCCATTTGTGTGCAAGTGATGCAATGCTACATTTTTCCAAATGTGATGAAGAAACAAACTCATCCTAATCTTGGATGACCTAAAGGTGAGTACATTTTCAGCTAATTTTCATTATTGAGTGAACAGTTTCTATGTCAGTTGTACTAATTTTTTCAAGTTTATTCAGCGTCATTTGGCTGTGCATTTTCACTGTTGCCGCAGTCCATATTCTCTCCGCCGCTGGTGTCGTCATAGTGGAGGCTGTTCTGTTTCTCCCTCTCGGGTTTCGGTGGAGGTCTGGATTCGGTCTCGCTGACCGAGGGGTTGCGGACCGGAGGAGCGAGGAGATTACTGGAGGACGCTCTCCTTTCTTTAAGAGAATGGAACAGAAGAATAGAAATGAACTCTGTTTTTATGCAGTTAATAATGCTACAAGAACATAACAAACCTCCAGGGCCGATGGGGTGCATCAGGCGGTTCATCTGCACGTTCCAGTGTTTGACGCTCGTGCTGGCCTGCCGGAGTTTGCGCTGCGCTGCCTGCGGACGACACACGTTCATGAGTGTGGAGGAACACGTGAGGAACGCAACACAAGCGTGGCACTGAGCTCACCGCGATGTCCTGGTCCACTCTGCGTCGGCTGGCTCGCACTCGGTCCAGTTGAAGTTGGGCGTCATCCAGAGCCTGAGACTTCCTCTCCATCTCCTGCATGAGCTCCTGTTTCTCACGCTGAGTCTGCTGGAGCTGCTCCTCTTGCTCCTCCTGCAGCGCCAACAGAGACTTCACCTTCTCCTCCTCCTCGGCCAGCAGCCTGCAAACACCAGACGAAACGCTAGCGCTTAGCTACACACCAGAGTGAAACTTAACACTAAACTACACCTAAACACCAGAAACATCGATGCTAACATAGTTAAACATTAGAAATATTAATGTAAACTCAGCTAAACATCAGAAATATCAGTGCTAACTTGGCTAAACACCAGAAACATAGATGCTAGCACAGCTAACCACCATAAACATTTATGATAGTACAGTTAAACACAAGAAACATTGATGCTAACACAGCTTAACATCAGAAATAACAACGGTAATAGAGTTAAACACCAGAAATATGAATGTAAACACAACTAAACACCACTATAAATATTAGAGCTAACATTACTAAACACCAGAAATGTCAAAGCTATCTCTGCTAAACACCAGAAATATCAGTGCTAACTCAGCTAAACGCCAGAAAACACCATAAAAATGTATGATAATAAAAACACAAGAAACACTGATGCTAACACAGCTTAATACTAGAAATAACAACGGCAAAAAAACAGAAACATGAATGTAAACACAACTAAACATCAGAAATATTAATGCTAACATTGTTAAACATCAGAAATATTAATGTTATCTCAGCTAAACACCAGAAATATCAGTGCTAACATTGCTAAATATGAGAAATATTAATGCTAATTCAGCTAAACACCAGATATATTAGCGCTAATATTACTAAACACCAGAAATGTCAAATCTATCTTTGCTAAACACCAGAAATATCAGTGCTAACTCAGCTAAACACCAGAAATATAAATGCTAACAACGCTAAACACCCGAAATATCAATGCTAACTTTGTTAAACACCAAAAACATTGATGTTAACACAGCTAAACACCAGAAATATCAATTCTAATAAAGCTAAACAGATCAGCTAAAAGAGACAAACACTAGAAATATCAATGCTAACAGTTAACACCAGAAGTATTATAACGCAAATGCCGTTAAACACCAGAAATATTAATGTTAACTCAGCTAAACACCAGAAATATCAATGCTAGCTCAGCTAAACAGATCAGCTAAAAAAGACAAACACTAGAAATATCAATGCTAACATCATTAAACACCAGAAACACTGATGCTAACAGTATGCTAATACCAGAAATAACAACGGTAATACAGTTAATCACCTTAAATATTACTGTTAACATCTAAACACCAGAAATATCTTCTAACACAGCTAAACACCATAAATATCAATGCTAACGTCTCTAAACACCATAAATATTAATGTTAACACTGCTAAACACCAGAAATTTCACTGCTTATACAGCTAAACAGACCAGCTAACAGAAACAAACATTAGAAACATCAATGCTTACACAGTTAAACACGAGAAGAATTAACACTAATGCCATTAAACACAAGAAATATCACTCCTCTAACACAGCTAAACACCATAAAAATCCATGCTTACATTACTATACATCAGAAATATTAAGGTTAACACTGCTAAAACTATCAATGCTTACACAGCTAAACACCATAAATATTAATAATAACAGATAAACACCTGAAATATTAATGCTAATGTGCCTAAACACTAGAAATATCAATGCTAACACAGCTAAACAGCATTAATATTACTGTTAACACTGCTAAACACCAGAAAAAAATGTGTACACCAATAAACACCAGAAACATAAATGCTAACACAGCTAAACACCTGCAGTAAGTCTTCTTTTTAAAAAAAAAAAAAAGCTTTCAATGTTAACATGCGTAGCTAAAACAAAACATCAGTGCTAAAACTGAACGCCAGAGCTAATGCGGCTCTTTAAGCATTTCAGCAAAATAAAAACAGCAGTGCTTAAACTGAAAACTAGCATTTAAAAAGACTCAACTTCAGAGCTCATAAAGCTTATTAAGCTGTGTTAAGTTACCCAGACATTATGAGAGGCAACTAAACACCAGCTGTGTAGTGCTAAACGCTAGCACTTCTGCTTGAATTGTGCTTTAGGTTTATTCATCAAGTGAAACATATCGGTAAGGCTGTGGCAGCACACATGTAATCAGCGTGTCTGATGATAACCCGTCTACATTTGTGCAACATTTACCGAGACGCCAAACCACAACACAGATGACAGGAAGTGTCATGTGTACAATGTTTTTCAGCGACTTATTAGCCGTATCTCCACAGCTAAAGGTGCCTGAACCTGCTTTAGCGACTTGACTAAAGCAAAAATAATTAATACAATAAGTAAATAATATATTTATAATGATTTATATCCTCACAGATAGATAGATAGATATTTTAGTCAATTTAAATTAATATATGTATAAAATACATGCATATATAAATAAATAAATACAAAAATATATATAAATAAGAACTATAGAGGTCTATGCCTATATGCTATCTATGCCTCTTTTATAAAAATATTTAAATATTTTAATATATGAAATGAACGTGTGTAAGAGAAATGAACGTTTGTTGTTGTTTTTTAAATTTTGGGGCGGAGCTTCCTTTGAGTGTTACTGACAACCTTTCTGTCTCTCTCTTTCTCTCTGTATGTCTCTCTGGTGCGTGTATGTACACGTGAGTGTGTGTGTGTACTTGTTTTTGCTACATTGTGGGGACCAAATGTCCCCACAAG
>JAHKKF010523198.1:0-22310 GCA_019740295.1 Labeo calbasu | reverse complement strand
GTCCGCAGCTGACACACCCACCTGAACGATTTCAAAACATCGCTTATCCTGCTCGAAAAGACGATAAATACTGCAGATAAGATTTTAAGTAAAAATTAATTTACATACACATATCATAAAAACTAGTCCTGTGTGACTGATATGCTTAAAATCGGGTGATTTTAGGTCAGCGGTTTAGCTGCGAGTCAATGGTGCTCTCTGACGGTAGGGAATAGTAAGATGGCGGATCGAACACTTCCGGTGGCTTCACTGCCTCACGGCAGTTTAGAACGCAATGAGCGATCCAGTCATTATATATAGATCAGTGTTCAAACCTCTTTTGTGGAACATGAAGGTATTTTAAAGACTGTTGGTAACAAAGCTGTTTTGGTTACCATGACTTGCAACATATGAACAAAAAATACTGAGATGTTTATCAAATTATCTACTTTTCTATAGTTTATGTGTTTGTTTGTGTGTAATAAATTCTTTTGAATCAAAATATATTTTATTAAATTATTTCTTGCTGAAGCTATTTTTGTAATATCGGTTTAATGCTTTCACTACAATGACTTTAAATTATCTTTTGGGAGTCATTTCTTAGACAAATTTGATGTGCGATTAATTTGCAATTAATTAATTGAAACATCATTAATTAATTAGATTAAAACTTTTAGTCGACTGACAGCCCTGAAGTAAACCTCACGGTACATACTTTACATACATCCTTTTTTTTTTTTTTAAATTATAATGTCATGACCCTTTTAACATGGGGAGAGGAGAGGTGTCAGTCAATAAATGGGAAAACAAAGTAACTTGCGTTACTTATTTGAAAAAGTAACTCCGATATTTTCTTGAAAATTAAAAAGTAATGCGTTACTTTACTAGTTACTTGAGAAAAGTAATCGGATTACGTAACTTGCATTACTTTAACGCATTACCCCCAACGCTGATTACAGATTTGTTCAAATGACCAATACTAATAATGCTACCTGCCTTAGTAAGCAGCATTAACTAACCTAAAACATTAGTTTGGTATATACCGGTGATACACAATAAGAGAAAACTCAACTATTCCATCCAAAAAGAGGGAAGTAGTTCTTATTAAAGACAGACTGGACATTTCTACCCCTGCAATCATATGTGCAGGTGATAATGATAATTACCCTTCTACAATACCACTTAATCAGTGGGGTGTCAAACTAGTCTGATCTAAAGCGCTTTCCCCACAGGCCTGCCTGCTGAATGGCTTCGTTTACCCTTCAGGCACAACCTTAAATTATCTTCTTGCATGTAATCACTGCAATGTGATTAAAATAAACGCTTTGCCTACACATGCGCTACATTTCAACAGAATTAACAGCTTTGGGAGGAACAAGTGGCGATAATTATGGCGTTTTGGGCCATCTTTTGTGGAGACAGAAGGATTCCATGCAAGCATGGCAGTTCAGAGGGTACTAGCTCGGGGCTTCGCGACGCACAATGCGATGAGTTCGTTTCCATGGGTACACGGGCACCGGGCCAGAAGGGTGGGAAGAAAGATCGCGCACAGCTGAAGTTCATCTGCCGAGCGTTTTAGCCATTTGAACCTGAAGAAAACTTTTCGCGCACTGATAAATGTTCTATGGCGGGAGCAAAGCGATGTGAAAAGTGAAGTCAATAGGTTCTGCTGAATAGCAGTCGTGATGCACTCAGGCTCAAAGGAAGATTTCACTTCTACCTCAATAGTTTTTGATATGATTTCTGAGGTGACTTCCTGAAAGGCTGAAAGGAAAGGTCAGGTTAAGACAAGCCGTGAAATATCATTTCAGTCTGTCTCTTCCCAAGGAAGGCGATAACTAAAGTACTTCAAGGTTTCAGACTTCACCTTTTAAGACAGCAAACCTTTTTTTGAAAGTTTTTTTTTAATATATATAAGGAAAATCCTCAGTTTTACAGGAAAATGCATCACATACTCAGTTCTTTGCAGTATTTCAGTTAAACAAATCCATAAAAACAATGAAATTTACATTTATAACAATTGTACCACAAGGCTGAAGAAATCCTCACGGTAAAGCGATGGCGATAAGGTGGACAAACGTCTTGAGAAGCAAGACAGATACACAAAATCATTGTGTACGTTTCTAAAGAATGATCTTTGAGTCTTTAACAGCAAGCTGGGATTGGTTTAACTTCCTGTCTTGTGTCAAACCAATGACAGATCCCGTTCTTGAGCATACAGGCCGATGTCAGTTCACTGACACGTGACTGAATTTCACTGTCTACTTTGTTTTCCCAAGCATACTTTTTAACTTCCTAAACCTGTTTTTCCCCATTCTTTTTTTGTTCTTATTCACCAGCTTCTTTGTTTTAATTTTGTTTTTCTTCTCAAACTGGCTCCCCTTTTTCTTCTCCTTGCCTACTTCTTTTGTTGAATCTCCATTCAGTTCCTTTACCTTCTGCTTTTTGTCAGGTTTCTTACTTTTTTTGGATGCTTCACCATCCAACTTAGCAATTTTGGCCTTTTTGGGACCATCAGATTTCTTCTGTTGTAATTTCTTGCTTTTCTCTGGAGTTGAAGCGGGCTTCTGTCGCTTGGATTCTGGCTTTTGGATCTGCTCCGACGAGGCTGCGGTCTGCATGTTTGTAGATTCTACTTCATTTTCTGAAGAACAAGTTTGAAGAATTAAACTCAAATCTGAAAATAAATGTCGTGGACACAAATGGGAAATAATTACACACCTGTTTCTTTTGGTGTGGTGGGGACGGTGTTAGACAGCTTCTTCAGCTTGGCCACAAAAAATCCATCCATGTTGTGGGAGTGAGGGTAGAATCGGCGAGACAGTTTGAGAGTGGGATGGAAACGTCTTTCTTTGAATCTGTCGAGAGGGATCATATTTTTAAGTGCACTTTATAATTTCTTACACTTTCTCTGGCAAACTCACTTTACTAATTCAATTTATAGAAGTGCAGCCTTTATTATTGCAGATGGATCTTAAATAAGGCCTCATTACCTGGTGAATCCCTCCTTGCCAAAGTCTAGTCCAGTGGGGACCAGCTTTACATTTCTCTTCTTTAAAGCATAGTCCACCACCCACTCATTCTCCTCTACCTATGGAGAAGACAAATAAGAAATTCATTTAAAAAAATGAGCATATTTCTGCAATCATCTAGACATTTTAGTGGGTTTCAGATACTGATTCATACAATTATTCTCCATCCAGCTCTTCCACTTTTCTCTAAATGTTAGCCTGGACCACAAAACCAGTCGGAAGTTGCACAGGTATATTTGTAGCAATAGCCAACAATACATTGTATGGGTCAAAATGATTAATTTTTCTTTAATGCCAAAAATAATTAGGATATTAAAGGAGAAGTCCACTTCCAGAACAAAAATTTACAGATAATGTACTCACCCCTTCATGCCATTCTTTCTTTAGTCGTAAAGAAATTATGTTTTATGAGGAAAACAGTTCAGCATTTTTCGCCATATAGTGGACTTCAATGGTGCCCCAAGTTTGAACTTCCAAAATGCAATTTAAATGCAGCTTAAAATGATCCCAAATGCGGTTGTAAACAATCCCAGCTGAGGAAGAAGGGTCTTATCTAGCAAAACGATTGGTTATTTTCATAAATATAATACAATTTATATACCTTTTAATGTAAAACGCTTGTCTTGTCTTGCTCTGCCTGAATTAAGTTTTTTCCAGTTCATGACAGTTAGGGTATGTCGAAAAACTCCCATCTGATGTTCTCCCTCAACTTCAAAGTCGTCCTATATCGCTGTTTTACCTTTTTTGTTAAGTGTGTTTGATCGTCTTTGCATGTTCACTTTGCAAAGACTAGGTTGGGGGTCGGTACTTCTGCAGCGATGTAGGATGGTTTTGAAAAGATTTTTGAAGTTGATGGACAAAATACAATTGGAGTTTTTCGGCATACCCTAACTGTCTTAAAGCAGAATACACAAGAGTTCAGGGAGAGCAAAACAAGATGAGTGTTTGAGATTAAAAAGTATTTAAATTATTTTGGAAGTTCAAACTTGGGGCACCATATCAAACATTTTGAATGACAAGGAGTTGAGTACATTATCTGTAAATTTTTGGATTAAAGTTCTGGAAGTGAACTTCTCCTTTAAGTAAAGATCATGTTCCATGAAGATATTTTGTACATTTCCTACCGTAAATCTATACAAACTTAAATTTTGATTAGCAATATGCATTGCTAAGAACTTCATTTGGACAACTTTAAAGTTGATTTTCTCCAACATTTTTTGCAGATTCCAGATTTTCAAATAGTTGTCCTCAGTCCAATCTCAGTCCAATACTGTCCTATCCTAACAAACAATACATCAATGGGGAGCTTATTTATTCAGCTTTCAGATGAAAAAACTGACCCTTATGACTGGTTTTGTGGTCCAAGGTCACAAATGTTGCATTACAGCATTGGTTTAAAATGCAATATCTGGGTCAGTCCATGTCAAATCTGGCAAAATTAGAAATGTTTTTTTCTGCAGCAATTCAGATTTTGTTAATAGATTGTGTATTTGTTGTTGTTGACCTAAAACTAAGGTCTGTAAAATATTTCTTTTAACACTTCCAACACTTTCAGCCCCCTGAAGGATTCATTACTTCCAGGCCAAAAAATGTCTCAAGTGAGAAGACGTGTTCAGGGTATGAAATCTCGAGTATTATGATCGCTGGCCTCTAAGGAATTGGTCATTTGTTCCTGTCAAGCCTAAACGGTTTAGAGTCTCCTCTGAGACACAAATATTTTGTAAAATGCAAGATATTAACATGTTGAGTCATTTGGAGAACCTTGAAAAGTAACATGGATGTACACTCGGTTCAAATGTTTGAAGTCAGTTTGATTTTGCTTTGAAAGAAAGAAACACTATAATATTACAAAAGATTTCCATTTCAAATAAATGCTGTTCTTTTGAACATTCCATTCATCAATAATGCTGAAAAAAGGCTCATGTTTAGAATGATTTTTGAAAGATATGGCACTGAAGCAGTCTTCAGTGTCACATGATCTTTCAGAAAGTATTCTAATATGCTGATTTGGTGATTGGTCTCTATATATAAAAGCTAATATTTAATATATAAACCTACAGTTAAGTTTATCATAAGGTTTATTGAAATTACGATTTAGTTAACAATGTGCTAAGTATGTACTACCAACCATAATGGAGCATGTGCAGTAAACAAGGTATCCGCCAGTTGGAGAATCAGCATTGACAGAGTCAATAGCAGACAGGAGGAGCTCCTTCTGCAGGTGAGCTGAGCGAAGAATATCAGCCTCATCCTGAAAGACAGAGAAATATTATAAGTTTCAATGAAGAATGTACATAAAAGAAACAAAAAGGCTGGTCTTAAAAACCTTCAATATCAAATTCCACAAAGAAAAAAAGAATTTTACCTTGCCGGTTTTTACTCCTGGATCTTTGGAGATAACTCCTGTACCCGAGCAAGGAGCATCTAAAAGCACTCTATCGAAACCTCCCATCACCTACCATTCAATATAAAAATTGATTAGACACACATAATAACTACCCATTTTAAAGAGATGAAAAAATGAAAATTGCCCCACTCACCCTCAAGCAATCATAGGTGTGTATGACTTTCTTCTTTCAAGTGAATATGATCAGAGTTATAGCAAAAAAACGTCCTGGGTCTTCCAAGCTTTATAATGGCAGTAAATGGGTGTCGAGATTTTGAAGTACAATGAAGTGCATCTACCCATCATAAAAAGTAGTGCACACTGCTCCAGGGGGTTAATAATGTCCTTCTGATGTGAACGGATGCGTTTGTGTAAGGAAAATATTCTTTCTGAACTCTAATCTCTAGCTTCTGCCAATTGTTGTACATGCGTTCACAATGAGTGGCGTTCCAGCTGATGACATAGCATGTAGGTGAACACAGTGACAAAAGCGGAAACAGAGAGGAGAGCGCAAAACAAGACACCGGTCATGAATTATAAAACACAAAATGTAGATTTGTAGAGAAAAATGCAGCAGGATTTCGATATAAGCCAAGAGGAGATTGGTTTTCCTTTGCTGTAAACAAAACTTGGTTCTCGCAAGACCAGCACATTCTCACTGGAGCTTACACTATGCCTGCGTCCTATGTCATCTTGTGAATGCACATACAACAGTTCTGTAAACTAGAGATTACGGTTTATAAAGTTTTAAATATGGATACTTTTCCTACACAAACGCATCGATTCACTTCAGAAGGCCTTTATTAACCCCACAGGAGCCATGTTGAGCACTTTTTTTTTTTAATGGATGGATATACTTTATTGGACTTTAAAATATCAACACCCATTCACTGCTATTATAAACTTGGAAGAGCCAGAACATTTTTAAATATAACTCTAAATGTATTCGTCTGAAAGAAGAAAGTCATATACACCAAAGGTCAGGACACACCAAGCCAACGGTTAGCCATCGGTCAACATCGGGACGTTTACATTTCGTGTATCTGCATATATCTCGTATATCCTTTTTCGGTATCTCATTTTGAACGACGAATACTGATACAGACAGCTAATATTATTCTCACACATGTACTGCCAATTCATATAGAGGTGGAGGAGGTATGGCCATCCATCCCTTCAGATCTTGACAGACAGTTCCTCTATCCTGTTAGCATAGCCACACACCTTGTGAGGAATCAGATGGGTGGTACTAAAACAGGAAGCATCTATGACTTGAATGATTATGAATGACAAATATATACAACTGACAGCTGCTGATACAGACAGCTAATAATCTTCTCACGCAGGCGCAGAACGCACGCAGTTTGCAGTCGGCTGTAGTCTGTTTGGTGTGCTCAAGTGCAGTTTTTTGTCAGGACGCTGCCGACACGAGGCAACAACACCATCGGCTAGCGTCTCTGCTAAGTTTTTTGAAGTCAGCTTGGCATGTCCCGGCCATAATGATGGCTTGAGGGTGAGTAAATCATGGGGTAATATCCCTTTAATTGTAAAGAAATGTACCAAAAACAAAAAAACCCCCACAATGTTACTGAAAAAACATGGTTAACTAAAAGTGGAAAAAAAACAGGACAGAACAGGAAATAAGGATGGTGCGGACCTTTGGGAACTGTCTGCCATCATAGTTGCAGATGACGGCGTTTGTGACACCGAGACGATGGATGTTTCCCACCACACTCTTCAGTCTGTCTGCACTTGCGTCATTAGCCACAATCATGCCTGTGTTCCTCATTAGCTGAGCTGCAGCACACAAATGATACATTTTTTGCTTTACAGACTCTCACCACATTTTAGTAAAAGATTGTAGAAATGTTTGATTTTAATTCTTTGTTGTCAACTGTGCCAATAAAAAATAAAAAGGCTCAATAGAGATTAACGAGACTGTACAGTAACAGCAGTTGGTGCGACTGCCACAGAGAAGCATATGCTCACCCATATATGTGGTCTTGCCTCCTGGAGCGGCACTCATGTCTAGCACGGACTCCCCCTCCTGGGGAGAAAGCGCCATTACAGGCAGAAACGATGATGCACCTTGCAACATGTACTGGCCTGCCAAATATTCTGGAGTTGCTCCTGTATTTAAAAAAAAAAAAAAAAAAAAAAAAAAAAAAAAAAAAAGAGAGAGAGAGACAGAGAAATACAATTAACATTAATGCTTACAGTCATTAAAGATGAAGAATGAAAAATGTTATTTTGAAATGACACTGGAACCAACCTATGGGTACAGAAGAGTCGTAGATAACCAGCCCCACTTTGGTCCATTTCCCCAATGGATCCAGATTCACTCCTCTGTTAATCAGAGCCTGTTTTGGAACCAATATTTAGCACCATTTAAATCACAAATCCATACCAGTTTCTGTTTCTATTGTTTAAAATAAATATCTGCTAGCTGGGCGGATTAATTCTTTTATCCTTTATCCCTTCCCGTCCTAAACCTTCTTGTGTTTATTGCCATCTTTTAGTAAATCGCTAGTTGTATTCCTCAAATCTATGTCGCTGTGGATAAAAGCGTCTGCAAAATTAATAAATGTAAATGAAAATGCAAAGCAGGTGCAAATGTGGCTTTAATATAAAATAAAACAGCTGCAAACAGCAGTTACCATGGTTCAAGTGCTTTAAGGCATTTAAGCACATATGAAAAAAGACATTATGTAGCAAAGCCTTTTTTTGCGAATACAGGTCAGTTACTATAGAAATAATATATTTTTTAACATTTATGACTGTTATAGTGCCAGCCGTGGTCAGATCTCCTTAAAACTTTGCATGCTTATAATCACCTGTCACCATGTGCTCACCAGGTTTCATGAAGCATTGAGTTTTGCTTTAAACTTTATAGGATTTTAAGTAAATTTAGACAGGCCCCTTTTCTAAATGACCCCGTCATAGCCTCCCAAAGGGTAAATTTCAACATTGTTTTGATAATTAGTGACCTAGAGAGTCCAAAGAATTTCACTGACATCTTCGATATCATTTAACAAATGATTTGTTCGACAGCAGTGATTCTAGAGGCAAAGTTGTCTGGAACGAGGAGCTCCATCATATGAAACAAATACTGTGTGTATTAGCGTTGTGCAAATACACCAGTTCCGGTGTAGTATATGCAGTTCCGTCTGACAGCATGTGATTGAGATTTACAACTAACCACAGGACTGGCATTACTGACGAATTGCGCATAATAGTCGCATCCGATTTTTTGCACAGCTCTAGCGTCTACGTGCCAAAAATCAGGCAAAAGTACAATCATTTACGCCCTTGAAAAATGTGACATCACCCCTCAGTGGCCGACTTCTTTCAAATTTCTCACAGACCCAGGCCCACAGAGTTTTGTTCGGATTAGCCTCCGTTAACCTTGTCTAATAGGTGCTCAAATTTCATCGGCCAATGGCAGCCATGTTTTGTTGAGATACGCAAATGCCCTTATAGAAACTTGTGGCACTTTGGACCAAGGCCATGCACAGCCATTTTCATGTTGATGGGACAAATGGTGCATAGGTATAGCCATTTTTATGTTTTTTCCCCTCCTACAGCACCACAGAGAGGCCAAGTTTCGCAATTTTTATCCTGCAACCTCAGATTGAGCTCTTATACAAGTGTTGAGAGTTTCGAAAATATATCTCATTCTGTTCAGGAGTTATAGACCCCCAAGAGTTATATTTCCCCTTTCGACCGTTTTGGCATCCCTATGCGACGGGGAGTTGAAAGTTAAACTTATTCGCTCTCCAGATCCGATTTTTCGCTCTGAAAATACCTGAAAATTTTGCAGGCTCAAAATCTAATCTGAGGCATTTGTCCAGTGTGAGTCAAGGATTCTGAAGACATAAGACACTTGAGTCTGTGACTGACGGTTTAGGAGTTATGAGCGATTTCATATTTTTGATCGCTGAAGCGCCCCCTTCAGGCAGATTTGGGCAACCTTTGGTGATGTTGTCGGTGGTGTGAGTACTGTCCCCAAGTTTCAAGTCTCTACGACTTATGGTTTGGTCTGCACGATCAGTTTTACGTGGAGATCATTGATCCGTGACCATTCTAACAGTTACAATAGGGTTTCAGTGCTACGAGCTTTACCCCTAATGAATAAACAAGCATTTTGGTAAAAAGCAAAAAAAAAAATCTTTTCAGACCTGAGCCAAGTCTCTCCTCCTCGTTTTCAGGGTGTTGGTTCTGATGGTGACTGGCCTTTGAATTTCATTGGCCTCCAGAAAATCAACCAGCTGAAATTGAAAATTATATTTGTACATCAATCAACACATAAAAAAACAATTTCCAATGTTTTACAAAGAGTTATTTTCTAATATAAATGTACTGCCAATTCATATAGAGGTGGAGGGGTATGGCCATCCACCCCATCAGATCTTGACAGACAGTTCCTCTATCCTGTTAGCATAGCCACACACCTTGTGAGGAAGCAGGTGGGTGGTACTAAAACAGGAAGCCTCTATACTTCAGCAATTTAAAACTGTCATGCTAAATTACTCCTTATTACAAGATACAAAAACAAACCTCAGAGAGAGGGAAAAGGTCCATGAGTTTGCTAATGAGGAACTCGTTGTAGCTGTAGTAGGTGCAGAGGTCAGAGCACAGCAGAGAGATATACTCCGACCTCTCCTTGCCCTCTTCTCTCTTCTCAGAGAAGTGAGACAGCACATCCACATTATCTTTGATCCTCTGATGGATGGTCTGTAGGTCCATCGGTAAAAGACCTATATATGTGAGAGACGGAGGGTTAGAAGACAATTCTAGATCAAATAAAACCTAAAGGCTGTCAAATCAGTAGCTTGCTAATATAATAAAGCTGGACTCACCCTCCTTTGCTCTATCAGCTGCACCAGGGAGTTTAAATTGTTCAGTCTCGTCAATATTTGTCTGTACAGTTTCATCTTCCTCCTCCTCCTCATCATCATCTTCATTTAAATCACCCTTTTCATCATCATCATCCTCATCATCGTCATCATCTTCCTCCTCTTCATCCTCATCACTCTCTGGTTTCAAGCTTGTTTGTTTTTTCTGTTTTCTTGCAGCTTTCTCAATTGGCAGAAGCTGACAGGGCAAAGAATGATGGGAAACAATTTTTTTAACTGTGTATAACAGTACGTAATGACATAGTCAAGTGCATAAATGGGATTGTTTTACATTTTTAAAACCTCACAGGGAAATGGAAAGTCAAAAATACTGCATTGTGGGATACATGCTCCTAACTTCACATTTTGCAGTAGTAGGACATCTGGGTAATTAATGAAGAAGCTTTACATCTGGTGCAGAGTATGCACACAACATACTGTGAAAGTAGTATGCTAGTACACAACATTTAGCCAAAATCAAGATTTTTGCAGTTCAAATGTTTGTTTCGTTGGTTGCTGTTATATTACCTCTTCTCCATCACTGTCTTGTTCTTCAGCACCATAGTCATCAACCATATCTTCATCATCATCATCCTCTTCCGCCATTTGCTGTTGATCAATGCCCTCTTCATCATCATCATCATCTTCTTCCCATTGGCTATCACTGTCCTCTTCTTCCTCAGATTGTTCAATCTTTCGCTTCCTCTGTGCTGGTTTTAGCCATTTATTATTCTCATCTGAGAATCCTGCAATAGAAAACAATTGATTTACAAATTCATGGATGTTTACATACTGTAATTCCACTATAATTTAATTTTTAAATGTTTAAATACCTTTTTTAGGCTTTTCCTCTTGTTTGGGTACTTTGGCCACTTGAGCTCTTTTTATAGCTCTGTTGAAATTATTCGGAAAAAAAAAAAAAAAAAAACGCCAGACAATAATTACCACAGAGATACAAAACTATGACAACACAAATAACTACATGTCGTTATTCATATGTATTCATTTAAAAGAAACCTACCGTTTTTTCGCTCTGCTTGAAAGTTTTTTTGGCTCATCATCTGCAAATAGAAGATAACCATTGTTATAACCATTTTACATACAATACCAGTCAAAAGTTTTTGAACAGTAAGATTGTTAATGTTTTTTTTTTTAAACAAGTCTCTTCTGCTCACCAAGCCTGCATTTATTTGATCCAAAGTACAGCAAAAATATATATATATTTTTTAAATATTTCTACTATTTTAAAAAACTGTTTTTTATTTGAATATATTTTAAAATGTAATTTATTCCTATGATTTCAAAGCTAAATTTTAGCATTAATACTCCAGTCACATGATCCTTTCTGAAATCATTCTAATACTCTGATTTGCTGCTCAAAAAACATTTATTATTATTACTATGTTGAAAACAGCCAATTAGAATTTGTTTTAGGTGTCTTTGATGAAAAGAAAGTTCAGAAGAACAGCATTTATCTGAAATAGAAATCGTTAGATCAATTTAAAGCATCCTAGTTAAATAAAAGTATTAATTTCTATTTTTTTTTCCAAAAAATGGTATAGAGTAATGATACAAAAGCTATGTCAGACAAATGCTGATATTTGGATCTTTCTATTCATCAAAGAATCCTGGAAAAAAAATAAGTATTGATAACAATAAAAAATGTTTCTTGAACACCAAATCAGCATATTAGAATGATTTCTGAAGGATGATGTGACACTGAAGACTGGAGTAATGATGCTGAAAAGTTAGATTTGATCACAGAAATAAATTACATTTTAAAATATATTCAAACAGAAAGCAGATATTGTATATATAAAAATATTTCACTTTTGCTGTATTATGGATCACATAAATGCAGGCTTGGTGAGCAGAAGAGAATTCTTTAACATTAACTTCTTTAACATTTAACATTAACATTTCTGTTTAAAAACAATTTGACTGGTAGTGTATATAACACAATAAATCTATAAGTAATGAATAAGTGAATCAGTAAGATATAGCCCAATAAATAAATCCCCTACCATTAACCAAAAACTTGGCCAGCTCTGTTTCTGCTCCCTTCTGTTTTCTGGCCTTACGTCCAGGTCCTCTTTTCACCTTGGTGGTGGAATCCAACTTCCTCCCCATGCTTGATTCCTACAAAGTTGCTCTACTGTAACAATACAAGGAAACAACTGACAAGCTGATATCTGACCAAAATAGAAAACACAATAATTATAAGATCAGAAAAACAGAAACCTAATGTGTGTAGATAGCCAGGGCATGATGCCCCATGTGGCTTTCAAACTGTATGATTACATTCTCATGTAAACATACACATGTATACAATTCAAAATTCAAAACGGTTCTTGTATTAAAATAGATTTCTAGCTTGTAAACGTGACAAATACAACTTTTATTTGCATAGTTGGCAGATCGGAGCGTTAATCTGCTGTGTTTTACACAGGTAACGTTAATGCTGCTAACATGTTCATAAGGCCACTTAAATGCAAACCCACTATGTTTATATTATTGCAGTAATGTAATACCATGTTTAGATAGAACACATTAAAATGTATTTAGACAGCATTTACTAGCACGCCGCAAACTACGAGACTAGCTTACTGTGAACCAATTAAAACACACACAAAAACAGCAGATAAACCCACTGGATACTTACTACTTAACAAAAACACGCTCTTATGCTTATCCCGATCTTCTCTAGCACACTCTGATAAATTTTACCTTTAATTTATTTTAGTTGTCTGAGTACATGCGTTTCTCATGCTGCCGTGAACTAGCGCACATGTGACTTCAGCACACGTTGGTTTTCCGGAAGTTGCTAGCGATGCCCGATTAGTGAACGATTCATTCTTTGGAGTCGGATCTTTTTTTTCCCTCAGGTGAACCGAGGTTTAAATGAATAAGCGGTTACTTTAATATATATTTAAAAACAAAAAAAACAAACAAACAAAAAAAAAAAAAACGTTTCTGGCCAACGTTAAATTAAATCATTAACTGATGTAAATGGAAATTACATTAATTTTAATGTCCAATCAGAATTATGGTTGCAACAAACATACAAAAGATTAAATTACAATACTATTTTATATTATATATGTTATATTTTATTTTATTATTTTAAATGTTTTTTAAGGAAGCCTGCATTTCTTTGATCCAGAATACAGCAAAACTGTAAAATTTTGAAATATTTTTACTATTTAAAATAACTGTTTTCTATTTAAATATATTTTAAAATGCAATTTATTCCTGTGATTTCAAAGTTGAATTTTTACATCCTTGATAAATACTTTTATTTAACAAGAATGCTTTAAATTGATCAAAAGTGATGATAAAGACATTTATAATGTTACAAACGTTTTCTATTTCAGATAAATGCTGTTCCACTGAACTTTCTATTCATCAAAGGAACATTAAAAAAATCTACTCAGCTGTTTTCAACATAACAATAATAATAATAATAATAATAATAATAATAAATGTTTTTGAGCAGCAAATCAGAATAATAGAATGATTTCTGAAGGATCATGTGACTGGAATAATGATGCTAAAATTCAGCTCTGAAATACTGTATAAATTGTACTGGTTTTGCTGTACTTCGTATCAAATAAATGCAGGCTTGGTGAGCAGAAGAGACTTCTTTAAAAAACATTAAAAATCTTTTTATGTTAAATTTAAAGACTTTTGACTGATAGATAGATAGATAGATAGATAGATAGATAGATAGATAGATAGATAGATAGATACTATAAAGTACTACTGAATCATTTTAAAGGTTCTTTACACCGAACTGTTCAAAAGAACCGATTCGCGTAAATGAATCAGACCTCTGTCTACTACTTCCGTCGCGCTCATTCTGCGAAAGCAATTCGCTACTTGAAGTTGTTGGAGGGCTTCATCAGCACATGAGTTGCATGATATTTAAAAAAGTTAAATGAGCACATCTGCTTCTTCAGCCACAGCCATGGAGGACGAATGGGAAGAAGAGGAGCAGCTGGTTGTGGCGGAACTGTCTGGAATGATCAGCTCTGATTTAATATCCAGTCGGCAGGGCACATGCAAGATAGTGGACATTGACAGCGATCAGCCAATGATGCAGGTGGGTCGGTATCTGTTCGCCGGGGAATACGAGGATGCCATCGGAACCTGTGTGATTTTTGAAGAGGACGGCGCAGGTTCTAATCCAGCTCTTAAATACAAATGTCACACAATGAAGAAACTAATGCTTCAGCGCACGTTCTTGTCAGAGAGGAAAGAGGACGAGCCCGTTTCTAACAAAATAGAGGTACTGGCTCTCCACGAGGAAGAATCCTTCGGCAGGAAGAGCGCAGTTTGTCACTATCTGGATCCGATAGATACAGAAAAATCTGTCCTGGACGAATCTAAAGACTGCGAGGATCCAGAAATGAGTGATGAATCAGTGGATGATGTGGATGAGACTGACGCGGGAGCCACGCTTTTGGAGAACTCTACTGAGGAGACCATGAACGCCAGCAGCTGTTCTGAACAGGCGGCTACTCAAGAAGGGGAAGATGCCTCTTGAAAGACTGTTTGCTTTCTGATGTTGTACATACTGCATCGTGTAAATATAAGTTTTCTGCTTAATGAAAGTGGTTTTATATTTTGTTTACATTACAGAAGTTCAGTGTATATGCCTCTATCTATCTATCTATCTATCTATCTATCTATCTATCTATCTATCTGTGTTAAAAGTTAGGAGTGGTTCGCTACTGAATCATTCAGGTTAAACTCAAATCACCAGAACAGAAAATTAAATAACTAGGGAAAAGTAAATATGGACATTTCCATTACTTTTATATGATATTAGATTTCAGCTCACTGTTAAAAAGAATTAATAGGAAAGTGTGTGTAAACATACAGCATTTTAGCTGCCTGAATATAGAACTAATGGTGGAATTTTGTGTAGGAAATGTCTCAAATAATTGAAAAATCACAAATGCATCCCATCTTGCCAACACCTGCAGCAGGAACTCAACTGTTCAAATGAACTCTGCAAAAACCAAGAAAACTTGAGACCTGTTAGTAAAGTTGTCAAGTGTGGTGAAAGAACAAGACAAAACAGAAAAGAAAACAAACCCAGAAGGGGGAACCAACATCAAGCATAGACAGGAGAGGGAAAAAACTCTTAAGTAACATCTAAAAGCACATTTGATGATAAAGGAAGCTAAAGGGTGCAGAGAGTCTGAACACAGGAACTGTGAACTGTTTTTGAAGCCGTCTTGATTCATATTGAGAATGGAGAATATTAAAGCTACAGTACTATAAGACAACTGTAATAAAGCAGAACATCTGAAAAAGTGAAGAGAAATTTAAAAGAGAATTTTAAAATAACACCCCAGAATAATGCTGAATAAAACCAGCTGAGAAAAGGGATTTGTCATATTTGGGATTTGAGAAAAACTGATTTGTCATATTAATGTTATATTGACAGTATGTATTATTGGCGGCTAGCGATTGTACTGCAGTTAAAATTCAAACCTCCTCGGCGCTCATGTGGGTTGCAAGATTGAGGATGCGTAACAGGAACAAGCGCAACTGACAATAGAAGATGACCAGCCTTAAAATATATGTTGATGAGTTGATTTATCCACATTTTAATATGTCTGTGGTCACATTGCTTTTCAGATGGATGCTGAAGCTTTTTATGTCAGGCAAAATCTGCCATTTCTGACACTGTTTGTTTGTTGGTATCCATGGCTGAAATGCGCTGCCAACTGGCAGCCTGTGGTGTCGAAATATAATTGGCTAAACTGGCAGTGGCCGGACTCACACAGATCAAAAGAAAAACAGGCATTCTGACACGGAACTATATTAAAGCCTGTTTCCACCACTGAATAAAAAAAAGTTAATCCACCTTATTATCTCGCATTTTGCCATCTTGTGTGATACAAACTTGCAATTCTGAATTTTTCTCAGATTTGTGAGATATGAAGTCACAACTGTCAGAATTGCGTGATATAAACTTGCAACTGTCTGCGAGTTATAGAGTCAGAATTATAAACACACAATCTCAGCACACATTTAACCGAAAATGTGCGTCTGCCCCATCCAAGCTGACAGATCTTGAGAGGTGAAGAGGTGAGGAGAAGAGTGGTAGATAACTGCCAAATGCAGATGTGCAAAACTTGACACGTCATACCCAAAAAGACTGTCTGAAAAGGTGCTTCAGCTAAGTACTGAGTTAAGGGTCTGAATACTTATGCGATGTACTTATTTCAGTTTTTTTACATTTAATAGATTCGCAAAGATGTTAAAACCTTTTTTGCTCTGCCCTTAAGGTGTATGGAGTGCAGATTGATTTAAACACAGGGCAGCAACATAAAAAAAATTATATATATATATATATATATAAATCCTGAATTTATGTATATATATACAGTGTTGGGGGTAACACATTACAAGTAACGCGAGTTGTGTAATATTATTACTTATTCCAAGTAACTAGTAAAGTAACGCGTTACTTTTTAGTTTACGAGAAAATATCGTAACGTTACGTTTTTCAAGTAAGTAACGCCAGTTACTTTTCCCCCCATTTATTGATTAAAAGCTCTCCTGTCCCCGTGTTGAGAAAATCGGGAGTAAGATGTTAGAATAAATGTGAACATGCATTAATTCATCTCACTCACAAAAAACAGATTCCTCAAAATGAATAAAAAAAGTGAAATTCAACTTATTTCAAACCTGCAATAATTAAATATGTTAAATAATACAAATATCCTTCATGCATTTAATCCCATTTTATTAACCAATGTCTTTGCTGCCGACCTTCGATAATCCAATTCAGCCATACTAATAAGCAAAAATTACTCAAGATAATCTAACATTTGTTTTCCTTTTTTTTATTGGTGAAGAGATGACATTTTTTTCTTTTTTTTCTTGAGAATTTACTTTTTTCAAAGCCTGAGGCTTTTGGTGTGAAGAGGCTTTTACATTTGCCAAAAATATAACTTTTTATATTAAAAACAAACAAGCAAGCCCTGCCCAGATTTAAAAGATAAAGCAAAAGTAAAGTAACACATTACTTTCCATAAAGTAATTAAGTAATGTAATTAGTTACTTTTTTAGGGAGTAACCCAATATTGTAATGCATTACTTTTAAAAGTAACTTTCCCCAACACTGTATATATATATATATATATATATACATATATGATTTTGTAAAATAAACTAATGATTAATAATAATAATAATAGCAAATAACAACAAATTTTAATATATGTTCCCAGGTGTTTATTTTATTATGTTTATTTGTAAGTATTATTTATTAATTTTATTTTTTCGATAATTATAACCTGTGGAATTAGATATGAATGTTATTATTTAAAAGGAATTCCACGCATTCCAGCTGTGCGCTCCATGTGACGTCACATTCCAATTAGAACGTTTCGCGTTTGATATAGGCTTGGAGCTCGCTAACTCATTTTGTTGGTTGAAGTTTCGGAGTAATTAGTCTGTTTTCAAAGTGAAAAACAACTGTTATCATGGTACTGTTTTCACGACCAAAGAAAGCGTGTGAAATGGAGCGAGCGCACGAACCCCAACCTTGTGTGCTGCTCAAATGCACTCCCATCACGGCGAAAAACCATCCTCATCCCCTTGATGAGACGCCTGGTGGTGCTGATGAGATAGTTGAAGAGAGAGATGAGGCAGGGAGACGGGAGAAAAAGAAGAGTTGCTGGAGATCTTTTCTTCACTTTTTTCGCCGAAGAGCTGGAAAATACGAGCTGGCTAAGGCTGAGAAAGTGAACCAGAGTGAGGCGGAATCGTATCGGAGCCTTGCCGATGGTAAAATTACACACGATGATAGAAAATTTAAGTATAGGGAGATTCCTTAATTAGATAAACCTTTGTCGTTGTGTACAAAATTCAACAACAGAAAAATCACTGGACCAGAACCAAAACAAATAAAAAATGCTGTCATTATCACACCAAACATTTTAAGACTGAGAGTTTAAAGATCACAAATGAAATTGATTTAAAGATTTTTGCATATAAGATAACCAAAACCATAAAAGTCATTTCATTACTTTAAGTAAAATAACAGTCAACTGAAATTAAATCAAATAAAAAGATTAATTATTTCCTCTAGTAGCTGATGCAACATCTCATTTTCATTTCAAACATCTCAAACTAACACTGAAATAAAAATGAATATAAACTGTAGATGTCTTTAAAAACAAAACATAATGTATATAATATACAAGATAACTTTAGGTGTCATTACTAAAACAGTTAATATTTGTGAATGTTAATTCATAAATAAATAGATTTATTACATTGTCTATGGAAATTAATTTTTTCACTCATTTTTACTCATCATCACGTTTTAACTTATGTTAATCATATTCTCGCTTTAGATCAGACTTCTCTACAACACATCCCTATTGTAGAGATCCATGATCATCAAGAACCTCCAGCCTCTAAAGTCCTCCCTGCCGTAGAAGAACTTCTGGAGCAGGACGTCCATCAACCACAGGACGTCGCTAGTTTGACTGAAGAGGATCTTCATGAAGCTTCAGTTTCTGAAGTCATTATCAGTCAGCCTCAGGACGTCGATGGTCCAGTTAGCTCCTCTGAAGATGACCAAGCAGAAGAGCTAGAAACGGGTACATTTACTGCCATAAACTAAAACATAAACACATTTCCAAGTTTTTTTAAAAGTGACTGTAAATGAAGAACCACTCTAATTTGAGTAAACAATGTTGTATTCATATTATTTATCTGATTTGATTCATATTATTGGTATATCCCTCCTTAGACCAGACTTCTCTACAGCAAATTGTAGAGATTCGTGATCCAGAAGAAGCTCCAGTATCTGAAGTCCTCTGTCTTGCTGAGGAACAGTTGGAGCAGGACGTCCAACAACCTCAAGACGTCCACACTTCAGTTAGTTTGATTGAAGAGGATCTTCATGAAGCTCCGGTCTCTAAAGTCCTCTTCAGTGCTGAGGAACAACTGGAGCAGGACGTCCTCCAACTTCAGGACGTCATCGCTCCAGTTAGTTCCTCTCAAGATAACCAAGAAAAAAAGCTGGAGACGGGTAAGATTACTGCCATAATTTAGAACATAATAGACACATTCCCAGTTTTTTAAAGGTAAGCGTAAATGAAGAACCACTCCTACACAAGTACTTATCTGATTTGATTCATATTTTTGGTATTCCCCTTTTTAGACCAGACTTCTGTACAACAAACTATAGAGATTCATGATCCAGGAGAAGCTTCAATCTCTGAAGTCCTCTCCGCTGCTGAAGAACACCTGGAGCAGGACGTCCAACAACCTCAAGACGTCCACACTCCAGTTAGTTTGATTAAAGAGGATCTGCATGAAGCTCCAGTCTCTAAAGTCCTCTTCAGTGCTGAGGAACAGCTGGAGCAGGACGTCCTCCAACTTCAGGATGTCAATGCTCTAGTTAGTTCCTCTCAAGATGACCAAGAAGAAGTGCTGGAGACGGGTAAGATTACTGCCATAATCTAGAACATAATAGACACATTCTCAGTTTTTTAAAGGTGCGTAAATGAAGAACCACTCCTACACAAGTACTTATCTGATTTGATTCATATGATTGGTATTCCCCTTTTTAGACCAGACTTCTCTACAACTAATTGTAGAGATTCATGATCCAGGAGAAGCTTCAATCTCTGAAGTCCTCTCCGCTGCTGAAGAACACCTGGAGCAGGACATCCAACAACCTCAGGAGGTCCACAGTCTAGTTAGCTCCACTGGAGATGATGAAGCGGAGGAGCCGGACAACAGTAAGAATAATACGAGAATTGGAAAATGCTATTGCATAAATGCCAATGCATAAAAGAATGTATTTCATGCTAATGCCATCTTTTAATAGGCCACATTTTCTGGCGATATGAATTCGGCCACAAACTTGGTGAAGGAAGCTACGGCTCTGTGCATGCAGGGACTCGCTGCAAGGATGGCCTTAAGGTTTCATTTTTTTTTTTACTTAACACCTGTTCAGTATTCATTACTGGAATTAAGTATTCTTGACCCTGCACATTCTAATTACTAATTCTTTGTTTGTGTTGTTTAGGTTGCTGTGAAAATTGCCGAAAAGAGGCCTCATATGCCATATATCAGAGTTGTGAGTAGCCTGCACTCTATATTATTGTTTCTCAGTAACTGTTTTCCATTTCTAACATATTGATGTTAATCTAAGAAACCACCTCTGACTAAACATCACACGTCTTTCTTTTAGCCTGGCCATCCTAAACTCCTCCCCATAGAGATCGGCCTGACACTCATGGCCAATAAGGGCCCAAGTGTACCGGAGATAATTAAACTGCTCGACTGGCAGGAAGACCCAGACCACTACGTCATGGTCTTGGAGCGGCCCATGCCTGGTATGAGCATGTTTAGCTTTGTGAAGCTCCGACGAAGGCTCGAAGAGGGGATGGCACGACATTTCATGCGGCAGGTCATTCACGCCGCAAACATTTGCTGCGAGCGTGGCGTCTTCCACCGAGATATAAAAATGGAGAACCTCCTGGTGAACCCGGACACGTTGGAGGTCAAGTTGATCGATTTTGGGTGCGGCGCGCTCATGATGGATTCTGCCTACGTGGCCTTCAATGGTATGGTATGATTTTCTTAGCTCACTGAAACACGTCCTGCTGTAGAAATGCATTAAATACAAAATCTCTTTCCTACTAGGCACAAAAATGTTCTGTCCACCGGAGTTCGATGTCGACGGCAGGTACCATGCAAAGCCGGCGACAGTTTGGTCATTAGGCATCCTGCTGTTTGTGATGGTGTGCGGGTATTATCCAGATGACAAAGACCTGCACGTCATCAGTAAGAACGACTGGTCCAACCCTGAGCTATCACAAGGTGAGATCTTCATCATATAACTAAGAGAGACAATTTGAGCTTTAAATATACAGGTATACACTTTGAAATCTAAGTATAAGTTAATAAACAGACATTTCTCTCATCTTTCTGAATAGAATGCTGCTGGATGATTTGCTCCTGTCTGCAGCCGGATCCACAGCGGAGGCTTATTCTGGAGGAGATGCAGCTCCATGACTGGTTTAAGGTACTGAGATTAGAGTCTAAGTCTTGCTAAATGTTTTTTCATATGATCATCTTTAACTTTTGCCAAGTCGAACTTGCGAATTTGCTCTAAATGTAATGTAATTAGATAAATAACACAGATTTATGTTTTTGTTTCAGGTCATGGAGTAGGACATGGAGAACAACTCAAAACAACTCCCTGTCACAGCCACTCTGTTGTTTTCTGTTTTCAGTCAGCTTTGCATCTGGCAGGCTGACATGAGTGGCCTTTCCATCCCTCCACTTAGGCAGATAACCTTGTATTAAGTTATTTGTGTTTGTATTAAGATATTTATGCTGTTTATGTTTTACATTGGACATGTTTCTGCTGTAATGAATCTATGTAATTTTCCTGTTTTGAAAGAACTATCTAAATGCACAAAAAAAAAAAAAAAAAAAATAAAAAAATAGTTGTAGTTTCATATTCACCACTATACACTCACCCATGACACAAGTACACAAATATTCAGAAATGTAAAAATGTTCACTTTCCAAAAAACACATGCCATGTTTGACAGAATATTTGTTTTTTGAGTTCACTGCTAAGTACTAACTATACAAGCTTTATAAAGCACATTTAGACTAATGTGTACGTTCAGTTGACAACATATTGTGCACTCAGCATACAATTTAACAGTCGACTGAACATGCAGTTTTTATGTAATCATTTCTGTACTTAAAACATTAACACTTTCATATATATATATATATATATATTAGGGGTGTGACGAGACACTTATTCCACGAGACGAGACGAGACACGAGACTGGGTTCACTAGAACGAGACGAGACAAGATTTTTAAACATTTTTTATGAAATCCTCAATGATTAAATGTGTAGGGAAAATAGTCTTTTATTCAACTGAAAAAGACAAAATGTAAAAAATTTAGATGCATTTTGAACTTTATAAAATTAAACTTTCATTTTAAT
>JAHKKF010523197.1:7017-23036 GCA_019740295.1 Labeo calbasu | reverse complement strand
GGGGGGGGGGGGGTGTAAACTTTTAACTTCAACTGTAAGTAGTTATCCAGCAACTTTTTAACAACTCTAAGCAAAAAATGTGCATAAATTGGACCTTTAGCTGTGGTAGTACCCTCAAAGGTATGCTTTTACACTTTATTTATGCATAAACGGTGTATTTTAATATATTAAGGTACTAATATGCACTCATTTCAAGTATAGAAGGTACAAAGGCATATTTTTAAGAGTACCATCCCAGTGGCAAGCTATTACACCCCTAAAGTTACAACTTTTGCACATTTTTCTGACAGTATACTATATTTACTACAAGGGTAGTCCTCACAGAGCAACTAAAAGTTAGAAATCGAGTTAACAGTCTTGCTCAAAGGTGCAATAGTGATGTTGAGAAAAACATTGCGTATATTCAATAGTTTGGACCACGGAGAGTGGTTCTTCCGCAGATGATCCCTTGTCCACAACCAAAACACAGTCCCCTGGCCGCTTCTGTGGAGCAAAACATGTGTGTTCACTTAAGAAAAGCAAAAAAAAAAGCCCTGCAAACAAGCGGAGAGAGCACCTTTGTGTAGTGGGAACAATGGCCTACATTATGTTCCAGAGATAGGCCGTGGCTTCAGAGTTTCCCTGCTATGAAAAGAGCCTCTTCACGAGTAGCTTTTTGACCCGTGACCTCTCGGACTTACGACCTCGGAGCGTCCAGAGCGCACCAAGTCCGGGAGGTTTTTGAGACTCTAGAACTCGATGCAGCTTTGAAAGAGCTTTTGAGATGAAACCATGTGGAGAATCTTCCTTCAGTCACGGATCTGAAAAATCCATCGGATTCCGACGAGACCGTCCAATGGAGCGAAGCATTACGCTCTTGTTTCGGATTTTCAATTGATGTCGCCAGCGTGTCCTGTTCCAAAACAATCTCTTTGGTGAAAAGCTGAAACAGATGCACAGACTGAATGGTGATCACTCGCAATTAACAACAGCCAGAGATGAAAAACCGATGACAGGGATATCCAAAAGGTATATTTCTCATGGATGAAATTGTACGCTGGATGGAGAACTTTAAATTGTCCTTAATAAGCTAATTTCCACCTTATTCCTCAAGTAGGCACTCTCTTATAACTAAACCACTTTCTGCAAATTCTCATTCAAGTCAGACTCTTTGAGAAACATTCTATAAAAGGAACCTTGGTTGATAATCGCTTATTTCTTTGAATGTAAACCGAATTATTCTTAGCCTATTCAATCTATTTTATGCCTCTCTGAAAACCAATATTGAGCAATGCATGTAGGCTGCTCTTGAGTTTTAAAGTACAATTGGTCTACACTGGCCAAGCATCAATACTAATCTAACAGCAAACGCTCCAAACAATACCAACCCTTCCTTTTCTATAAACAAAGCACATGTTTCAGCCGCAAAACCTTGCTTTTAGTCCCTTTTATTTTTCAGGAGGTAAACAATCCATCTTTAAATGTCTTAAGCACAAGCATCAACATAACAAATTTGAAAAAAACAAGATACTGAATAAGCCGTCTTTTAGAATTATTGATTACGCTTTCACTTATGAAAATGGGAACAATCCGTTGCGAGCGAACTCATAAAACACTGTTCCTCAAGCTCTGAGAAGCAGAGCGCATATCTGAGGTGTTTTTTTAAACTCCTGTTCTGTTCTAATCTTCAACAAAGCTATAAGGCTCCGGTTTCTAAGCAACAGGCGCGCTGCAATAACGTAGGACGATCGCAGTAGTATCTGCAGTCCAGACACACAGGTGCATATTCACACGACAGCTTCTTCTGCAAGAGCGTCACAAGCCTTGCTGCAGTCAAAATACCTGTGGAAACTCCCTTGTGATGCAGCACATGCAAAGAAGCAATTGCTTGCAATGTGCATGCAATGCAATGCTATGCAATGCATCACAAGGGAGTCGGTGCATGCATTTTGACTGGATTTCTTAGCAGTGTGCATAATGTGCATCAGCTTTACTTTACAGTTTGCACTGCATTGCATGACTCACAAGATATTTTCATAATGACCGTCAACAGGGTGTCAATTTAAAAATGTCAAGCTGCATATCTAAACGTCTAACATCTTAATTTGATTCTGTTCCAAGAATTTCAGAAGGTTCTAGGAAGACAGACAGCACGAAATTAAGGAACAAGGATGCTGCGCATAGAGATTTGTGCTGCTTATGACAAAACAAAGCATATGCAAATTTCCCAGGCACCAATTTCTTTTCTGCCACCCTATTTTGAAAAACCATGCCTTGAGTTAAACAGGAAGAAATCTTTATTTTTTTACATAAAACCACAAATAATCTGCAGCATTACAAACTAAATCATCTTATGGCATACGTGCAACTATAACAGAACAACTTTTTTTCTTAAATGGTTGGAATATAATACAAATATGCATAAAAGTTTTAGCAGCAATGTCAAAAAGCTTGTAAATATTAAATACATTTTACTGAACTAATATCATGCCACCAGGGTCGTGATGATACTAACATTTCAGTAGTCATTATCAGTGGAATATCATGAATTTGATATCAGAGCAAAACTAATATGCTATATATTAAATATTAATAAAAATGGATTAAAACAATGGCACGTAGCTTTAAATATTTCTCAGAAGGACACATTATTGAAATGAGTCAGTAATAAAATGCTTGATATCCCCACATGCAACTATCAGCAAACATGTTTTGTTTTCACGATACAACATTTATAGTCTGAATTTTAAAGAGACTCTATGTTCAAACAAAAATGAAAATTCTGTTATTAATTACTCACCATTGTGTCATTCCAAACCCGTAAGACCTTCGTTCTTCTTCAGAACACAAATTAAAATATTTCTGATGAAATCTGACCCTGCATAGACAGCAATGCAACTACCACGTTTAAGGCTCAGAAAGGTAGTAAGGACATTGTTAAAATAGTCGATGTGACATCAGCGGTTCATCCGTAATGTTATGAAGCTACAAGAATTCTTTCAGTGCGCAAAGATAACAAAATTTCTTCTCTTCAGTGTCAGTCTTTGATGCACTTAGTAGGGGAAAGTGGGGTAAGCTGAGCCAGGCAGGGGTTAAGTTGACCCACCCCTGTATTTTGGCAGCTGTACACTTTTACTGTCATGTGACTATGTATTTTGGAATCACACATCAATTCTGCCAGACTGTAAAAAGGACAAACAAATAGGAGGAGTGGAAGGCACACATTTACTTTAAAAATGGTTTCTGGCATGTCAAAATAAAATTTTAGCATTAAGGACGTAATGGCCATTACATAAAAGCAATTTATGATGCATATAGGTGATTTAGCAACATATAAAACCAGGCACATCATTTAGCTAAACATTAGCCTGAATTGGTAAACTAGCTAGTTTTTTCCAAAATGCCAGCTATGGGGCAAAGTGAGCCAAATGCTGTGGGGTAAGTTGGGCCAACACTTTAACTTACCCCACTTTAAGGCACCGAAGTTAAGTTAAATCTCTGAAGTATAAACTGGTATT
The DNA here is from genome assembly GCA_019740295.1 of Labeo calbasu. Taxonomy (NCBI): domain Eukaryota; kingdom Metazoa; phylum Chordata; class Actinopteri; order Cypriniformes; family Cyprinidae; genus Labeo; species Labeo calbasu. The sequence continues at coordinate 19,539 of JAHKKF010523197.1, read as the reverse complement.
TTAATGCAATATTAAGCAACTGGTTTAGTTTATCTTATATATACATACCAAATCCTTCTCTGAGAACCAGAAGATGCTTTTCGCCACATTATAATCATGTATATCTTTCCACGTATAGTCCCCAACAGCTTGTTCGATATTGCAAAAAAGCTGCCATGCCAAGAATCTTTCAAATAAAATGTTTATTAGTTTCAGTGACAATTATTCCTTCATTCTAATTCAGTTTTTATTAATTTTACTCAACAAACTCTCTGTTTAGTCTGTTTTTGGGAAGATTAAAACTTTAGAGTTCAACATATTGTTTCAGAAATGCAACAAATTAAAGATTGAAAATGAAACTTCATTTGATCGTTTTTCATTTGATTGTTTAGTTAGCTGTAGGAAAAGATAAATTAAATTTGATTAGCAAGTTGTTATTTTTTTTAAATCATCTTTAAAATTTCACATGGGTTTGAATCAGATTTAGTCGGATAGTCAATTTAAACCCAGATGGTGCATCTTACCCACTGACTCAGGTCAACTTACCCCTAACCTGGGGCACTTTTTTATAAGAAGCCATATTTTGAGAACCCTTTGTCACAGATAATTTAAAATGATAGGAAACATCCTGAAATTACTTTAGATAATTACATTGTGTTTCTGCCTCATTTCCCTTTTCCTGAGGACCACATAAGTAAAAAATGGCTCATCTTACCCACTCTCCCCTAACATTGCGGTCTATGCAGGGTCAAAAAAGTTCTCAGATTTCATCAAAAATATCTTCATTTGTGTTCTGAAGATGAACAAAGGTCTTGCATGTTTGAAACGACGTGAGGTTGAGTAACTATTTTTGGGTGAACTATCCCTTTAACACAAAAGAAGATATACTGAAAAATGCTGGTAACCATATAGTTGCTGGTAGCCATTGGCTTCCACAGTATTTTTTTTCCTGCTATGGAAGTCAATGGCTACCTGCAACTGTTTGGCTATCAACATTCTTCAAGTTACGCTCTTTTACGTCAACTCATACAGGTTCAGAACAACTCGAGGGTAAGTAAAGACATTATTTTCATTTTCGGGTGAACTATCCCTTTAACTTCAGCTCTATTTTCCACTGTGGTTTCATTTGGACCCTGATGACATTGAATTCAAAATTCTGTAAACACCAGTGAACATCTGCTGAAGGTCGTTCAGATAACGCTGACAAAAAGAATTAAAGCGAAAGAACGGCCACAGCATCGCTGCGGCAGAGATAAAGTCACAAATTTGCTGATATGGCATCAGTTATAGCAGCGATGGCAGCATAAAACAACAGCAATTACATTTTCGCTGTTGTTTGAAGCTGTCCCAAAGGACGCTGATGGCTAGAAAGCACTTAGGACAAAAAAAAAAAAAAAAAAAGTGTTCACAAATTCCAAAACACTCAGATATGAATCAATTATAGCAACAATGCACCATCCACAGAATTATATGCTAAAAAATATAGTCAGTATGCAGTTGCAGTAGCATTGTGTCATAGATGGCAAATAATTGCAATTCATCCTGTTGGTTATGTGTGTGGTATGACATGGCATACTGGCATAAAATGGAGGAGGATTATGTAAATACCATGTAAATATTATAACCAAAGGGGCATGACGAGGTGAAAGAGAAGCAAAGAAAACAAATAGCTTTCTGCCTAGAGGCCTCTTGTGCTCGAGTGTGTAATTGCTTTGATGAATTGCTGATAAGCTTTACAAAATTAGACAGATTTGTGCTCTCTTATAAGACATTAACTTTCTGTGTTCTCTAATAACAGAAAAAATGCATACATAAAAGATACAAGAGGACATGGCAGATGGAGGCGGATTTTTAATTCCCAAAACACAATGCACTTCGAGCTGAACTGGACTTACAGACTTGTCTTAAAGCACGGCTGTAGTTCCTCCAGTCAGTCAGATTGTTGACTAGTTTCCAAACCATTTAGCATAGACCTGAATCAGTAATGATAATGGACTGTCACTATTCTAGCAGAAGACTGTGTTTGGAATTACTATTTTTGTAAAACAAAATGCATTATGTGAGAAACAATCACGTAACAATTTGCAAAGCAATTATTTTTCCCTTTGCAATGATAATTCAGGGACTTTTTTTTTCAAAATCACTTTTGTATTTATTTATGTTCAAAAACATTTTGAACAGTTCCATTAAAGAAGCAGGTTTCTAAATAAGTGTAAACTCAGAGACATCACCTAATTATGTGCTTGCTTAATTTATCTCAGGAAATAAAATTTTTACACTTTAACACTGTTATTACAGCTAATCAAATAAAGTGGATGCATTGAAGATAATACTAATTCTGGCTCATTCGTCGTGCTATAAATGCAAAGTTAAGTTGAATAGTATTCAGTGCGGTGCGTTTCGCTGCATAATGCACATTTTGGGAGCTGCGAGATGTAAACACATATGAAGAAATTTGCATACTAGTATGCACATATATATACTACTGTATTACATTCACTCACATGCTGCAGAGGATTTGCATTCCACTGGATGAATGAACTAGTCATCAGCTGTTGATTGCCATAATTTGATTTATAATGGTCAGTAAAGCATCCCGTAGTCAAGGGCACAGCTAATGTCATAACTAATGCTAATGTAAACTAATAAATACGTTCCATCTGCTTTTAGATTTAAACCAATCCAAATCAGATATTCTCAACACTTACGCTACGACTATTGGTCAACAAGCTGGAGATCGATAGCTTAAGCCGGTGCTGTCGTATAGGCTAGACACTCTGTGATACATCAAGTGATACATCACAATTATGATTTTCCATGGCAACAGCAAGCCTTTACAGGTGTTACAGGCTTTCTGAGGATTTCTTTACAGGCCGGATGAGTCAGCATCGACCAGAGGTGATTGACACTGGTCGTTACTGGCATTTGCGATAAAAAGGGGTAACTAGTGTTTGTCTGAGAGGGCAAGGTTATTTCAGGTCTGGGAACAAAAAAAAAATGAACACAAAAAACCTGAGGTCTATGATTTTCAATAGAAGTTCCAAGCTAGAAGTTTCTGGAAAATGCCAACATAAGTTTTCCATTACTTTAACTCAATGAAATGATTTGTACAGACAATTATTATACTTAAAAATTCTTGCGCAGTTCTGAAAATCCTTCAACTAATTTGGTGTTCCTAGTTGAAAATATCTTGCAAATCCCTCATTATGCAGTATTATCACCAAATGTTGGATTCAATCTTTTTGTAGACTTATTTTCTTTGAACCAGCACAGGGTTTTTTTTTTTTTTTTTTTTTTTTTCAACTGATTGATCATAGGTCTTATGGATCTGAGCTTATGCACCTGAGTTTATGAGTGAAAAAGCATTATTTGTGGATAATCTTGGCAGTGTTGCCTCAAAAACGAAGGTGCATAACCTAATGAGACCTATGGCCAAACAGTTCCTAAAAGAAATACAAACCTATGCAAATTTAAAGGGATAGTGCACACAAAAATGAAAGTTCTGTCATTAATTACTCAACTTCATGTGGTTCCAAACCTGTAAGAGCTGCGTTCATCTTCAGAACACAAATTAAGATATTTTTGATGAAATCCGAGGACTTTCTGCCCCTGCATACAGCAATGCAACTGAAATGTTCAAGGCCCATAAAGGTAGTAAGGACATCGATAAAATAGTCCATGTGACATCAGTGGTTCAACAGTAATTTTACAAAATTACGAGAATACTTTTTGTGGAATAGTCATTATTTTTGTTTTTCTTGTATTCTCGCAGCTTCAGAAAATTACGGTTGAACCACTGATGTTACGTGGATTATTTAATCGATGTTCTTACTACCTTTCTGGGCTCTCAGCTTTTGGATTTCATCAACAATAATTTAATCTTAATTTGTGTTCCAAAGATGAACGAAGATCTTCAGGGTTTGGAAAAACAGGATTATTAATGTCATAGTTATGTCATAGTTATTAATGACAGAATTTTCATTTTGGGGTTAACTATCTCTTTAAAAATACAAGTTGATATAAAGAATAAGTGCAATATTTGATAATAAAACAAGAAAATTATGAGCAATTTTTTTGTAGGATGGTCATTTTGGACCAGGAACACAACACAATTTTAGGGTAAGGGGGGGAAAAATCCCCCAAAAGTAGACAAATTGTGCAATTTTTGAGGGGAAGTAGTTATACCCTGTGTGAACAAAGTCAGTAGGTTCTACTCTAATGTGATAACATTAAAGGAAAAGTTTACTTCCAGAACACAAATTTAGATAATATACTCATCCCCTTGTCATCCAAGATGTTTATGTCTTTCTTTCTTCAGTCGATAAGAAATTATTTTTCTTGAGGAAAAAAAACAGGTATTATCTCCATAAAATGGACTTCAAGCTTCAAAAATGCAGTTTAAAGGCAGTTAAATGCAGCTTAAAAAGGCTCTAAATGATCCCAGCCGAGGAAGAAGGCTCTTCAAAACAAATTGACAATTTATATACTTTCTAACCTCAAATGCTCGTCTTGTCCAAGTCTGCCTGAACTCTGTTTTCTCCGGTTCAATATGGTCAATAAAGTTAGGGATGTCAAAAAAACTCCCATTTTACTTTCTTCCCCAACTTCAAAATCGTCCTACATCGCTGCAGAACTTCCAGCCCAGTGTTTACAATGTGAACATGCAAAGAAGATCAAACGCTCGTTACAAAAAAGGTAAAACAGCGATTGTAGGACGATTTTGACGTTTAAGAAGAAAACAACTGTATTGACCCAGATTACACAGACTACGCATGCGCATCACAGAGACGAGACAAGACGAGCATTTGAGGTTAAAAAGTATAGCAATTGTCAATTTGTTTCAAAAACAACCGATCGTTTCGCTAGATAAGACTCTCCTTCTTTGGCTGGGATCGTTTAGAGCCATTTGAAGCTGCGTTTAAACTGCATTTTGGAAGTTTAAACTTGGGGGCACCATTGAAGTCCACCATATGAAGAACATTCCCAAAAGGTTTTCCTCAAGAAACATAATTTCTTATCAACTGAAGAAAGAAAGACATGAACATCTTGGGGGAGTAAATCATCTGTAAATTTTTGTCCTGGAAGTGAACAACTACTTTAACTAGCATTTTAAGTAAAAAGAAGATCCTCTAATGGTCAAACGACAGGAGGGCTACGAGTGGATATTTTTTACACTGTAAATGACTCAATCATATTTATTTCAAAATCACTGGCTTGTTGGTCCAGTGCCAGCGCTGCTCCTTAACCCTACCGCAAGTAAAGAGGATTAGCTGGATAATGCTATTAACACAGATTATTTACACCTTCAATACTACGAGATGAAGACCTACCCTAATGTCCTGCAATAAACACCACGCTTCACTATTACAATGCTTCAGGTCTCCAATATTGTCATCTCTGAAACCTAATCTCCAACCTGGCTCCTCTATATGGAATACACAGCGATATTATTTGAGAAAAGCATCCATCTGTTTGCTCCGTGCAACAATTTCGTATCAATATATCATCAGCTTTCACATAACCCAGGCTCTTGCTCGCACCCACATAACGAAAAGGCAAACTCCTGTCAACCTAGTCGCCCCCTCGAAAGGGTGTCCGCTCATCCAGAAATTTCTCCATCTCCATTTCTCAAGGGTAAAATGAACTTCGAGATAGAGAAAATCACTGCCTCGCCACATCTAAGACTCACAATCATCTATATAAAACCACTATTTATAACACAATACATCAATCACCTTCACAATAAACTGTACTTTTTCACATTTATAGCATTTCAGCATTAAATCACAGTCATTTAACTGAGAAATACTCCTGTAGGTATTGTGTAGCTGCTTTAGAAATACAAAAATAGATCAACGTGTGCTGCGAAACCTATAGAAACTCTATGATAAGACTGTTTGAGAGATTTTGTAATATCCTGCAATTCTAGAAGTGCTGTGACTATAACAGCATGGGGGTTGATTTGCATTTAAATAACCTGTGACTAAAGCTCATCCAATCTGAACTCTCGCCCTGACCGTTAATATGAGAGTCAAGAGGTCGGGTCTGTAGTAAAAATTGGGAGTCGGAGTCAGTGTATCCGTCATAATGAGGTTTATAAAGCTAAAAGCCCACTTTATAGCAGATGAGCGACTGGTGCTGACAGATATGTTGCAGCAGAGCTGCATATACATCTGAATTACGATCTGCCGTGAAAATCACATCTGTCTAGCGTGTCGATATTAATACAAATTTTTGATGCGCGTACGCATACTCAAATTGAGCAGTCGTTCTGGAAGCTCATGGTTATGTAAGATCTCTTCTCTTCAAATAATCCACCTAAACGTTGTCTGCAAGACTGTTTCAAAGCAAATCAGACAACATAAAGACCTTTTACATGCTCACAGCCAACTCATTAGAAAATGCATTGCATTTAAGATTTGTATTGCATAGTAAGTGATCAAAAGAAGTCTGGATATCAATAATTATTAAAGCGTTAGATAAATGATCATCATTACTCATTTATGATGCAAGTCATAAATAGGTTGCCTTGTTTGCATACACCATCAGCTTTTATTTTCAAAACCATTAATATGCCATCCAATAGGTCTGATCTAATGCAAAAACTGTTAAACCTGAGATCCAGAGTTAATGTCTCTGACATAATCGACTGATAAATTCATTTTACCCCAAATGTACGACTGACGCACAAATAGTGGACGAGAGGAACCTCGGAAAGCATTTTCCCGAGGTGCTTCTAATGAAACAATCAAATCTGCATTAAGATGCACTGTGAAAATCACATCTGACTGGCATGTCAATATTAATGCAAATACAATTTAATTTAAAATGATGTGTTTTGGAAGCTCATGGTTATGTAAGATCTCTTTATTCCCAAATAATCCAACAAAAGAAAGCTTAATTATTAAAAAAAAGCAAATCAAACCTACTTTGTGAAACTGGTAACACAACTCAACTAAACAGCAAATATGAATGCCACATTGAAATATTGCATATTTAGTGATCACAAGCCATCTTGGTGGTCCATCAGTAGCCCCTAATTAGAGTGATTATGGATGTACACTCATTTATGTCGCCTAGTTTTCACGCACCATCTGCTTTTGTCTTTACACTGACAGACAATACAATGTTTCATTGTGGCATCTTTTAATCTGGCCTTGCGCTTACCTTCAATAGAGATCACATGCTCCCGGATCTGGTTCTGGAGGGCCAGGTCATCGATGCGCTCGATCAGGTCGTATATTGCATAAATGTTCGGGTGGACGGACTCGAACCGATGGATCTCGGCTCTGATGGCTGCTGAGTTGGACAAAACGAACTGGGAGCCCGACGGGCCGGACTGCGCTGCAGGGCCCGATACGGTTCCCGAGCCAAACTGACCCGCCCCGGAGCTCCCGGACGATCCGGATCCGAACTGAGGCGGAATCTGCTGGGGAACTGGCACCGGTGCGGGTACCGTACCCGGGGTGGGCATGGCGGGCTGGGACTGCTGAGAGATCCCGGACACTGACACCGAGACCGGGACGCTCGATTGGTAATTCATCGTTGTGGATCTAGGAACCGCTCACGGGAATAATAGAAACGCCGCGTTAGGAATGATTTGGAGAGCGGGCGAGGAATCCGCACTGCACACTCTGATCGGATGAAGAATGATAACAACTATAAGTGACGCATCAATTGGGTTTCCAACAATCCGCGCGTCTTGCTCATAATACCAAAACTTCAATCAGCATCATTGTTCCCAGCGACGAGCTCGCTCTTTTGCGCGTGTCCTGTCCTTTTTTTTGACAATGAATGTCTTTCAGATGGACACACCTTTGTTTTGGGCGATCTTCTGGACCGAATCTCTCTCTGTTTTGCTTCCCAGCCTGAAGCGAACACAATGAGGCCGGTTATCGCAATGCGCCCGAGTCCATTGACTGACTGAATGCGACGGTTCTACTCTAAAGTCATAAACACGTTTGAATCCTCTTTTGGTCCAAGAAGTCCCTCCCCGGCCCCCACCTCCATCCACGAGATGTGGAAAGTTCAAATCTTTTAGCGAGTCGGTTCGCTTAGCGAACCTTTTTGAAAAGAGTCGAATGACCGATTCCTTTTAGTCAGCGCTCTAAAGTGTTACCAGAACTCTCTTCGCTGCGTTTACATTTCATTTGTATAATAAAATCGCTGATTATACACCTGAAGTTGCTGTCACATTAGCGATATTCGCGCTCAAAAATAGTCTTTTCTCAAGAGCGTATTAATGTATGCACAGCTCACACAAAAGTCCCTTTCAAACCAAGCAGATTTTTGTTTTTCCAACGTGAAAATGAGCGAAATCTGCGTCGACTTTATCGCCTTCGTGTAAAACTCCCGTTTGTGCAGTTAATTTAAATGAAATTCGCCCGCGAAATTTAACCGAGTAACGGTCAACGCGACTGCACATTTCGTGAATGTAAACGGCGCTATTTAGTTTGAAAATTAAGGTCTGTGGAATAGATGTACAGTCCTTTTAAGCTAATAATATTTGTAAAAAATGAAAACAAGCCTGTTCATTCACAATTGTTTTCATTCTCACAGCTTTCATTTCAAATGTTTTGTTCATTTTTAGCAACATTATTAGTAATATTGCTCCCTAGTAAGTTAACTTTAATTATGAAATATAGTATAACGTATATTAATGTTCTTATCTCCCTCCCAGTGCAGTCCTGTGCAGTGATTTACTCGCTTCGCGAGTCGTTTTAATCAAATCATTTCAAAGATTCGGTTCAGAAGAATGATTCGGACCTCACTACCATCCACTGCGACGTCACACATCACGTAACCCTGCTTGAAATGGAGGGAGTGAAATTCGATTGGATGTTTAGGTGGTGTTGGTATACAGCGATTGATGCTTCAGTATTATGTAACTAGATATTTTTCTTGACAGTTTAATGCTTATAATTGTTCATTCCTTCACAGACACGCACAACAAGTAGATCCAGTGACTGCCGTTTGTGATCGAGGGTTACAGCCTCAGCAATATCAAAAGACCATAATTTACAGTAGCTATAATACACATTACATCTCAGGCTTGACAGAATTATTGTTGGGTTTACCTCAAATAAAGATGTGATGCTCTGTCCACTGTAAATGCAGTATCAAGGCATTCTGTAGCGACAAGATTCACCCTTGTTTTTAATCACTGTGATGTTACCATGTTATCAGATAAATAGCATGATGCCTAATGATTACTTCAGTCATTTATCATGGTATTTTCATTTTATATACGGTTCTGCCATGCTACGTGTTCAAATAACATGGTGTGGTATATATCCAAAAAGATGATACCACATTTTAATAGGAAAATCCTGAGGATAAAATGGTTTTTAAACTGCATTTGTGATTGTAAAACTTTTGAAGCATTAAATAACCGTTGGATGGGTAAATAACCAAGATGTTGCAGTTTAACCGCCTAATTCTGTCAGTATCGATTATTTCTTCCTAGGCTTTGGGGAAATCGCTTCTCACACTGTTTTGTTGAATGGTCCCATTGAGTCACTTGTTAGGTATCATTTTGTAATGTAATTAGAATCGACACAATCTCTGCACCTCAGCACAGTGTTTGTGATGTAATCCGCTTCATGTTGACATTTTCTTTCACTTTTTATAGTAGTCTTGCTCTGTGGCTTATAAAGCTGAAATCTGCAGTATATGACAGAATTGATGACAATAAACATTTACCTCAAAATTGATACCTAAAACTTAAAGAAAGTCAGAAAATTACAGTAGCATTTTTAGTAACAATTCACACAGAGAAGGATTAATAGAGAAGTGTGGGATTTTTAACTGAAGCAACATTTTCTCACACTGTTTGTGGTATAAAGTTCCTCAAAACTGACTTATTTATTAACACTTCAGTACATAGCAACATAACAGAACATCAGCATAAGATTCATGTGGTTATACACAATACTTTTTTTCAGAATTTGATGTTATTTTAACATCTGAGACATCAGGTTTAATTATGTTTTGTATAATCTGCAATATTTAGAAACATCTCTGTGTGTGTAGGGGAGACTGGGGTAAGATGATCCATTTTTAACTCATGTGGTCCTCAAGATAAGAGGAAATGAGGCAGAAGCACAATGATGTAATTTCAGGATGTTTCCTATCATTTTAAAATATCTGAATGTATCTACGACGAAGAGTTCTAAAAATATTGGTTCTAATAAAAAAAAAGTGTTCCTGTGGCTCAGTTTGCCCCAGGTTAGGGGTAAGTTGACCCGAGTCAGTGGGTAAAATGCACCATCTGGGTTTAAACTGACTACCTGACTGAATCTGATTTAAATGTAAAAAGTTTTAAGATGACTTACCTCTGTTAAAAATGAATTTAATAATCAAATTTAATTTTACAAACAGTCATATTTCTTTTCTTAAAGCAAAATTAAAATAAAACCAATCAAATGAAGTTTCATTTTCAAGCTTTAATTTTTTGTGCATTTCTGAAATGATTTGTGATTCCAAAATACATGGTCACATGACAGTAAAGGTGGGTCAGCTTACCCACTGGCTCAACTTACCCCACTCTCCCCTATTTATGCATACAAGTTTTCTGAGATGTCTGCACTTCATATTTATATTCCATTTTATCACAAACCCTTACTTTGATCTTAGGAGAAATCTTGCGGTGTAAGATTAATCCCACTCGAAACTAGTGAGAATAAAATTCACTGAACTTTATTAATTTAGATAATGGAGATTCAATGCAGATGAATCTAAGTGGAGACCCACTTTTCCTTAGATAAAAACTGCTTATGGCTTTCAGCGTTTTAACATCCACTAAAAAATGCTGATATTGCACTGATCGTGCAAGAAGTTACACAACGCTTATGAGATTCAGGCAATAAAGCACTCAGCATTTTTCAGCCTTATTTGAACTCAAATCTCGGAGTCATTTTTTACATCATCTTTGAGCTTCATAAGCTCCAGAATGAAGATATTGAAATGAAGCAATTCATCAAAAGACCTAAACTCCCTGCTGGCTGTCATTAACGGGTCACCCAGGAAATAAGTTACAGCCAGTGGCCCTTATTAATAGTTATTGGGTTAATCCAGAGGGAAAGATTATGGTAATTTTCAAACGATTCAGATGTACCAGTTATGAAATATCTCTTTGGATGCAAGGGAGGAGACATAAGATTTGTAGAGCTAGAATGGTGCAATCCAATGCAGACATCTGTCCACGGATTAATTGGCAAGCTTCACTGAAAGCAAGTGTCTCATCTCAGAGCGATTCAAAGGCCTGTGTCTCCATCTGTTGGTCAAACATGGAATTGTACGACACTTTCTGCCTATTTTATCACACATCTGTCATGAGGAAACTTATTGATGCTCTCTACTCCTCAGAGATAAAATTATAATATGTTTATCTTGAAATAGCTGACTCACAACATTGCAAGCATCTTGTTAGATTTTTATTACTTTCGTTTTCAGGTTCTAGTTGCGCTTTCCACATCTATGTAGTTCAGGGAAAGAGCTTTGCCTTGTTGATATTGCTAGAAAATGTTTTTTTATTATTATTATTATTATTTCTGTGTATAAAAACTTTAGTGAAAACAAATCAGCATCTTAATGCAACGGTATTGCTTTTGAAATCAGCTCAGCACTGTCAGTTTATTACGGTTCACTATATCTATTTTGCAACGAGATATCAACCTCCAAATATCATTTAGGTCTTGATAACACAATATAAAAGTTCTGTGCAAATATTAAACCTACAGACTCTCATATCTGTACCGCACAAGAACATAAATGAATTGATGGCTGGCTTTTGCTATGTATTATTTGTTTTTTAAAGTTTTATGTGTGAGGCACTTCATCTATCTATCTATCTATCTATCTATCTATCTATCTATCTATCTATCTATCTATCTATCTATCTATCTATCTATCTATCTATCTATCTATCGTCCGTCTGTACGTCCAGACAGACAGACGGACGTCAGTTATATTACAAGTAACGTCAGTTACGTAATCAGATTGCTTTTTCAAGTAACTAAAGTAACGCGTTACTTTTTTAATTTACAAGAAAATATCTGTTACTTTTCAAAATAATTAATGCCAGTTACATTGTTTTCCCATGTATTGACAGCTCTCTTGTCCCCATGTTGAGTGAAATTATGAGTAAGGTGCAGATGTGTACAGTGTAAACATGATCATTATTGTAGTTCTAGACTAAATGTGATGTATTTATTCATCTGCAAAGTGCAAACTGCAAACTTAAAAAATGACGCAAACCTGCAATAATTAAATATGTTAAATACACACGTATTTAATCCCATTTTCTTACCCAATGTCTTTGCAGCTGGCCTTCAATAACCCAGTTCAACCACGCTAATAAAAATGACTTTAGATAAACATAATCTTGTGTTTAATTATTTTTTTAATCGCTAAAGAGTGTTGAACATTCTTCTCCTGCGTCCTAATCTGAAAGGTTTTCTTGAGCTGCGCCCTCTACTGTGCAGACGTGAATTTGCATTTCTTTTAGACTGTGGTTTATTCATTTCACTGTGTGAAAGCGCT
>JAHKKF010523191.1:11750-28167 GCA_019740295.1 Labeo calbasu | reverse complement strand
CTGTAATAGTTGCATATGAGTCCCTCAGTTGTCCTCAGTGTGAAAAGATGGATCTCAAAATCATACAGTCATTGTTGGAAAGGGTTCAAATACACATACATGCTGAAAAACCAAAGAATTTCTGGGACCCGAAGGATTTTTCTGAAGAACAGCAGGCAGTTTAACTGTTCAGGACACACAAGAGACTCATGAACGAACGAACAAACAAACAAAAAAACACAGCTGTGGATCATTCTAGTAACAACACAGTATTAAGAATCAAACAAATGCAAACTTTTGAATGATGTAATTTTTATAAATTCAACTATTATTTTCTCGTGGACTATATGTAAACGTCTTTTATGTGAAATATCTTATTCAGATCAGTACTAAATAAAAAAACAACATGCATTTTGTATGATCCCTTTTATTTTGGTACGATAATTAACATTTTGCAGATTATGCAAGGTGTATGTAAACATTTGACTTAAACTGTGTTAGTTTGTATATATGTATATCTCAGTGTGTGTGTATGTATATTTCCACATAAATAAGAGATTGGAACGAATTCAAGGCAGCTCAATCGATGTGTCACCTAAGATCGGTAGTAGACTAGTGATGTCTAACCGGAGCCAAAATGGCAGCGTTGTTATATTTTCAAACATCATCTGTACTCAAACGACTTTTTCAACCAGGCGTCTAATCATTTTCGCAACGTAATATTTTCGCTATTTTCATATGTACGTTCGTTTTGAGCATGTTTCTTCTATGTGGTCGTTGAACAAGAAAACAGCGGGTCCGCGAATGACATAAGACCCGGCCCGTTCAGTCTAGGTAAGTAGATACAATTTAAACAAGCGCGCAACAAAATGTTTTTCTTTCTGCGCGCTGTGTCAGGTAATACTTTGTAACACATATGTCTGCGGTTTTAAAACAATGTTTCCCAAACCCGCCCATATGGAAAGTTATATGACAGAGAAAACAGGGCAGTGCCACAGTCTAAACTGTCAACTATGTTTACAGTGACTGCGTACATGTGTGTTCAGCTGTTTTATTAGGTTTCAAATATAATATGGTCAGTAATTACTGGAAATCGTTTTGACTTATTTGACTGCTGTTTTGCTGAATAATTGCTTTGCCCGCCCATGTTCACGGTATTCCCGTTATATCATCTTACTGAACATGATAAATAATTTATGAATATGATAAGCATGGTAAAAAATGGACCTTATAGACTAGAAAATGGATTTGATTTTTAAGAACGAACATTTAATTAATAACAAATTCACAATATGAACAAGTGTTGCTATAAATGGCTGTTTAAAGTGTTTTTAGATTAATCTCTTATTTTGAGTGTTTTATTAAAAAAGCATACATTTATCTTCAGCTAGTTGGATGAGGATACTATATCACATTTGACTGTGATGTAATGTGTCTTTGTTTGTATTTGTGTTTTTCAGTGCTTTCCACCCCGTCTGCATTGTCGACAATGAGAGCTCTCCTACAATAGTTGTTGCAAATGAAAATGGAGGATATGTCTCTGTCAGGCCTGGATAACACCAAGCTAGAGGTAAAGGGTTGCAGCTAATGAGTTTAATTCATGAAACCTACAGAACAGTATACAGTTGAGGTAGAAAGTTTAAACGCACCTTGCAGAATCTGCAAAACATTAATTATTTTACCAAAATAAGAGGGATCATACAAAATGCATGGTGTTTTTTATTTAGTACTGACCTGAATAAGATATTTCACATAAAAGATGTTTACATATAGTCCACAAGAGAAAATAATAGTTGAATTTATAAAAATTACCCAGTTCAAAAGTTTACACACACTTGATTCTTAATACTGTGTTGTTACCTGAATGATCCACAGCTGTGTTTTTTTTGTTTTCGTTTTTTGTGTATTTCGACTTTTGACGTCAACTGTATATCTGTTGTGTTGTTGTTGTAACATTTGTGTTCATCTAAATGCATCTGTCACCACTAAAATTCACAGAATCTTGGATAATTTTTTTAATGGGTGGGCCTCCTTTATCCCAGGCCCAAAGGGTAGCCTGTATCATAAACAAATAAGATAATCACATGATTTAACTTATCTTGCAAAAACTTCTGTGCCTTTGTTGTAGGCCTTGGCTCATGACGTTTACTCTGACCTAGTGGAAGATGCCTGTTTAGGGCTGTGCTTTGAGGTGCACAGGGCGGTCAAACAGGGTTATTTCTTCTTGGATGAAACGGACCAAGAAAGCATGAAGGATTTCGGTGAGTCAGTCATAAAAAATAAACAAATCCATTAATTCTAAAGCCTGGGTTGCATGCTTTTAAAATGTGTTTACTTCATGCTCCTCTTGATGTAGAAATAGTGGACCAGCCTGGTGTGGACATTTTTGGGCAGGTGTACAACCAGTGGAAGAATAAGGAGTGTGTGTGTCCAAACTGCAGCCGGAGTATCGCGGCATCTCGCTTTGCTCCTCATCTGGAGAAATGTCTCGGCATGGGCCGCAACAGCAGCCGAATAGCCAATCGCAGGTCGGCAGGCTGTTAGAATTCAATGAGTTTAGCTTTTTCTCACAGTAAATGCAGACATTATTCGGTGAAGGGAATTCTCAAAGCAGTAGTTGACCAAAATTATTTACTCGTTCTAATGACTGTATGCCTTTTTGTTTTTGTTCTATTGCCATGTACTGGTGGAAAATTTTTAAAAGTTGGGATGATTATTTTCCAAAGATGACACATAGACTTTCTGCCAGAGAAATATTTCATATGTCAAATATAGTGATATTTCAAAGCATCGATTTTTCTGCTCTTTCTACAGAATAGCCAGCAGCAACAACACAAGCAAGTCAGAAAGCGACCAGGAAGACAATGATGATATCAATGACAATGACTGGTCCTATGGTTCAGAAAAGAAAGGTGAACTCATCCAGTTTGTCTCTTTCTCTCTTTTCTTCTTACTTCCTGCACCATTTTTTATCTAATGTAGGCCTGATTTTAATTACTAATGTTAACAATTTATTAACCTCTTATTTCCACAGCCAAGAAGAGAAAGTCAGAAAAGGTACAAACTTTTGTCAGATATGAGCTGATAAATATTCTAAATTGTAATAAATTGGAATTAATATTTAAAATAAATCTGTGTATTTTAGAATCCAAACTCTCCCAGGAGATCCAAATCTCTGAAGCACAAGAATGGTGGGTTTTATTTTGACTGAGTCTAGCTTTCAGGAGTTGTTTGATGGTAGTGCAATGTGTGACTGACAGCAGGCGTCACTTGAATGTGTTGTGAGTCTTTTTGTGTCTTGTCTCACTGCAGGAGAGCTCAGCAGTAATGTAAATCCAGACCTGTATAAGGTGAGATGATTCATTATTTTAATATGTATAACATTGGTTCTTGTTTTTACTGTCGTCTTTATTACTGTAGTACTACAGTGACATTGTTTCATTCCCTCTCATTCACTCATGCAGTATAACTACAGTTCTGGCATCAGTTATGAGACTTTGGGACCCGAGGAGCTGCGCTCCATACTGACTACGGTAAACAGCCTTACACACATACATAAATTCTTATTATATTATTATATATAAAAAAGTAAAACTCTTTACTATGTGAATATATTTTAAAATGTAATTTATTCCTGTGATGCAAACCTGAATTTTCAGCATCATTACCCCAGTCTTCAGTGTCACATGATCCAATCATTCTAATATGCTGATTTATTATCAGTGTTGAAAACAGTTGTGCTGCTTAATATTTTGTTGGAACCTGTGATACTTTTTTTCAGGATTCTTTAATAAATAAAATTTAAAAAGAACAGTATTTATTTAAAATAGAAATCTGTAACAATATAAACTACCAATGAAAAATTAGTGGTCAGTAAATTTTTATTCTTTCTTTTTTTTATTAAATTAAGAACTTTTATTCACCAAGGATGTTAAATTGATAAAAAAAAAAAAAAAACTAAAGCAAAGACGTATATTGTTAGAAAAGATTTATATTTTAAATAAATGCTGCTTTTTTTATGTTTTATACATCACAGAATCCTGTAAAAAGTATCACATATCAAATATTAAGCAGCACAGCTGTTTCCAACATTAATAATAAATCAGCATATTAGAATGATCTCTGAAGGATCATGTGACATTATTAAGAATATATTATTATATAATTCTTATATAATTAGTATATTTTTCTTGTTTTCTTTGACTATTTACCATACAATATATATTTTCTCCTTTTTTCTTCTAAAAATAAATCTATACTAAAAAAAAATTAATTTAAAAAATGGA
Source organism: Labeo calbasu (assembly GCA_019740295.1). Lineage (NCBI taxonomy): Eukaryota > Metazoa > Chordata > Actinopteri > Cypriniformes > Cyprinidae > Labeo > Labeo calbasu. Next base: position 23,902 of record JAHKKF010523191.1, on the reverse strand, counting down.
AAATTAAACTAATAATTACTAATAAAGTAAAAAACAAATTATATTAGGTCTACGAATACAAGTCTCATAATTTACAAATCATTTACTTGTTTAATTACATTATTTAAATTATCTTCAAAAAATGTAATTCAAAATTTATTTGAATCTTTAAAATTTTATGTAAACTTTATTTCATCTTAAAAAATACTTATTTTGCCCATTTATTTAAAATCATTTCTTCTCTATTTATCCCCCCCCCCCCACTATATGGTAGAAAAAATTCTACCATATAGTGATGTTTCAGATTTAAATGCTGGTAAAATAACATCCTTTTTATACTTTGATAAAGGAAAATATTTACTTTTCCAGCTAAAATAATGCTTGAATGTAGTGGAGTGTTACAGTAGTACAGTAGAAGTTATGTATGCCCACTTTAAATTATAGTAGATACATTTGGTGGTAAATTAATGTCAAGAGTAAAGAACTATTTCACTATATTATACCAAAAGAAAGGTGCAACTAATATCAATTATTAGGATCAGTTTGATAATTATTGTTAGTGGTATTCCCCTCTTTTTGCAGTTACAAAATCTACCAATAATACATTATATACATATATAAATATAAATATATATATATATATATATTATATAATCTCTGATCCACTGTAGTTTACCCATTGCTAACAGGTTCTCTCTTTCCTCAGCAATGTGGTGTCGTATCAGAGCACACAAAGAAGATGTGTACACGGTAAGAATTCACTCCATATTTGTGAACTAACAGGAAACCATAAAAATAAACATCCATGATTTATTCTTATGAACGCACACTGTGGTACAACTCACTGACATTTAGAGTTTCTTTCCATTACCTTATTGACTGTGAAAGTCACCAGGTTTGTCGTTTTTCCTTTGCCAGCGAAGAGTGAGTATTTTTCCACAGCAGGCGTATATTATGAGGAATAAAAACTAACTCAAGGCAAAAACATCTGTGAAACCTGTCTAGGAGATTTAAGGGCTTTGCACATATAAAACCTTGGCCAAACATCTTTTTTTATTTTATGTTAAGGCTGCTTATAACCCAGCTTTAAACAACATTTAGATGTAGAAATGTTTATAGCTTTTAAACGGTTTAGTACTTATGATCATATCTGCATAACAAAAAAGAAGAGTTCATTGGTAATTGGCTAAAAAAGGTAATTATTATGATGTATTTGATAGCGTGAATTTGAATGAATGATTAAAGTGCTAATTTTCGAGTTAACCGTTTTTCTAATGAAGTATCTATAGTATCGATGAACAAGGGCACATAGTTTTTCACTGCTGCAGTGTCGAGGAAGTGTATGTATAATGTGTGCTGCTGCTTTAGAGCCACAGATTGATTGTGCATGTGATGTGTGAGCGCATGATCTTTTTCATTCGTGTAAATGGAAATGATCATGTTATGTTGGGACTGATTTTACGGAACACAACTGGCAACTCCATATAAACCCAATATTTTTGATTGGTGTTCACTTTTCAGTTTTCTTTCCTGTGTCGTTTAATTTGGCCTGGCTTCTGTTGAAAATGTTTCATTGAAATAATCTGTCTCCATTCCAATTGGACATAAAAGTGCACCATCATTTCCCAATTGGACGGTCATAGGTTGTTTCAAAGCACTGCCTATTTTCACATAGCAAGAGACTTCTTGAACATCAGTCAGCACTGAAACCCCCTTCCCTAAATGCTAATGTATCTAACCCTAGAGCCCCCTGTCCAGTCCTGCTGGCAGTGTTCACCAAGTCTCTTGCCCATCATTGTCTCTGGTGCAGTGCGTAATGCCACGTTGTGTCCTGGCAGGTCCCAGCGGTGTCCCCAGCACACGGACGAACAGAGGAGGGCAGTCAGGGTCTTCCTCCTTGGGCCGTCCGCGTGAGTTTCACCCCTTCTCCCAACCCTGACTTCTCCCTGTCAGAAAATAATCAGTGTACCCACCCGCTTTCCTCTCCTTTCATCTGTGTCTCTCTCTTAATATACCTTTTTCATCAAGCTTGTGTTCATTTGTAGCAGCTGCCCAAAACATAATGGTGAAAAACTAATAGGTCCTAGTATTGAGCCTTGAGGCACACCACCTGTTAGTCCGCTGTGATTTTTCTTAAAGCGATAATTCACCCAAAAATGAAAAATCTTTTACTAATTACTTACCCTCATGTCGTTCCAAATCCGTGAGACATTTGTTCGTCTTTGCAACACCACTGACACGTTCAAGACTCAGAAAGGTAGCAAGGACATTGTTAAAATTGTCCATGTGACGTCTATGATTCAACCGTAATTTTATGAAGCTTCGAGAATACTTGTGCGCAAAAAAAACCTAAAATAACAACTTTATTCAACAATTCCTCTCCTCCACATCACCCCAACACCATTTTGGAGAGCACTTATTAACCTTAGTTAAATCAAAAGTTGCATCTATTGTTAACATTAATTAATGCATTGTGAACTGAAGGCTGGAATACACTACGCAAAGAAGAGCCAACATTAGTTGGAGAAAGCCAGAGTCAGTCTGCAGATTTTGGGCAGTCAAAGCTGACAGATTTTACAGAAAATCACAGAGTGTATTATGGGTGCAGTCTTAGCTTCAGACTATGATCCCATCCAGTCGGCAGATATCAAATGTGTTTGATATCTTGAGCCAATTTTTGAAAACACTGTTTTGAATTGAAATGTGTCTCCTAGCAACAAGAAGCAGGTTTCAGTTTGTTGTGTTCTGAATGCCTTTAACAGATTTAAGGGGATGATGCCCAGTTTTTCCTCTGTAACCATTTTAAATGTCGTCAGATGTTTAGTGTTATAAAATCTGTTCAGATATTAAAAGTTGTATAGTGTATTCCAGCCCTACCAAGAACAAACAATGAACAACAGTATTTTTATTAACCAGCCTACGCTGGTTGGCTGGTTTTAGCTGGTTACACGACAACGTTTTTCAGCCAAAAATGGAAAACTTTTTATGCATTTTGCATGTTTGTTTACATGACAGCAGCATTTTGGGGACTGAAAACGCATAATTTTGAAAATGGGTTTCAAAGTGCAAGTTTTTGAAAACGCCACCGTTATCGTTTCCGTGTAAACACCTGATACACTTTGAATCTTTGAAAACGGTGACATCATGTGTGTTAGGTATGTTGACATGCGCAGTAATGTGTCGATTTTAAAGGTAAGTGCGAACAAACAGTGTGCCAACTACTGGCCTGGCATACGTAATGCCTTTTAGTGTTTTTTGCGGATATGTATAAACATGAATGATTTTGAAAATGATGTTGTGTGAAACCTTTAAAAACTTCTGTTTTTTGACTACATAAATGTAGCCTACATTTGTGTTCCAAAGATAAACGAAGGTCTTACGGGTTTGGAACGACATGAGGGTGAGTAATTAATGACAGGATTTTCATTTTTTTGGTGAACTATCCCTTTAACTAATGTTAACAATTAAGACATTATTTCAAAGTGTTGCTAGTCATAGTCATAGTTATGTTCAGTTTAAATGATGACCTGCTCATGCTTTTTCTTTTTTCATGAAGAAGCCCAATTTTTCTAGTCCTTTTCATTTATTAACCCAGCATAATATTTCCGTAATTCACACTAACATCTTTTTTCAAGCTTTTATGGGCTCATTTACATTTAAGGCGCTTGCTGTTACCCACAGCAAAAACAAGTTCTTTAGCTTCACAATTTTAAAGAATCAGTTCACTCCTGAATTAAAGTTTACTGATAATTTACTCAACCCCATGTCATCCAAGATGTACACGTCTTTCTTTTTTCAGTTGAAAAGGTTTTTGAGGAAAACATTCCAGTGTTTTTCTACATATAGTGGACTTCAATGGGGATGCACGGGTTGAAGGTCCAAATTGCAGTTTCAATGCAGCTTCGAAGGGCTCTACACAATCACAGCCGAGGAATAAGGGTCTTACCTGTCGTTTAGCCATTTTCTAAAAAAAACCAACGTGGATAAGTAATGCATGAAGTCAAGTTAGTGCAAGATGAGCATTTATTTTTTTGAAAAAACTGATGTTTCACTAGACACTCAGCTGGGATTGTGTAGAGCCCTTTGAAGCTACAATGAAACTGCACTTTGGACCTTTAACCCGTCGATCCCCATTGAAGTCCACTATATTGAGAAAAATCCTGGAATGTTTTCCTCAAAAACCATAATTTCTTTTCAATTAAAGAAACAAAGGCATGAACATCTTGGATGACATGGAGGTGAGTAAATTATCAGGAAATGTAAATTCTGAAGTGACCTAATCCTTTACCAATGCTTGTTAAAAATTCAATGTCCAGTTTAACCTTGTAAAATAAAGGGTGGCAAAGGAAACTATGTCAGCTTATCTGCAAATGTATCTTTGGTTTCAGATCTGTTGACTGTTTCTTTGAACTGGGGTTCTTAGTAAACGTGTGCTTATTCAGCATTTGTCTTTGTGTACTCACATCCTGCTTCCTGTTTGCTAGGTCGACGCTACCTGACTCTGATACAATGCTGGAAAACGATGGCTATGATGCCCCTGATGGCCAGCTCATCATGTCTCGCCTCCAGTGGGACGGCTCCTCTGATATCTCACCGTCAGACTCGGCATCATCAAAAGCCAGTGAGTTTTTCATGATCGCTTTTAAAAACGACACAGTCTGGTTTTATTTTTAACTTATTCACAGTCTCGTTCTCAGGCACCAATAACTCTGAATCTAAGAGACCTAAGAAAAAGAAGAAGCCCAGCACGCTGTCTTTGACTACCACTGGAGGTGGAGGGGAACGGGACAAAGGGCCGGAACGAGAGAGAGGAGGAGACAGAGAGAGAGTAGTAGGCGGCGGGAGCAGTAGCAGCAGCTCCCAGAATGCACTGAGCCTGTCCAGTCGAAAAAAGCGACCAAAACTGCCAGTTCCCCCAGCCCCTAGCATCTACGATGACCTAAACTAAGGAACTCGCATACACTTGCACAGAGTTTGTAATCGTGACTAACTTAATGAGTACTTATGTGATTCTCCATTTCAAGGTATATGAACGAGATGAGACAAATTCTTTCTGTTGAATGTGTGTGTGTGTGTGAGAGGAAAGGTCTGGGCGCCATTTCAGACATTCGTATCTGAGGCATAAGAGAGCACATTTGTTACAGCACAGTGTTGCACAGTGAAAAGTGAGTGGTTTTGTGATTTAAATGTGGTTTTTGCTTGTGGATCAAGAATTTTATTTTACTATGCAGTTCACTGTCATTGTGTTATTGCATACTCTTGTGTGTGTGTGTGTATACATGAGATTTGGGTTTACAGTGACACGTGAAAATGTGCCATGGTGTGAATGCTGGACAGATTGTTTGTATGTGAATGGGATGTTGCAAATATTTTGTTCCCTGGTAGCTCATGTAATACAGTAGGTTGATCTGTGCAATGTCCTCTACTGGTTTTAAAGGGTGTTTTTTCTTCATATCCTCTTGCTAATGTTACTCCAATCTGTTGATCTCTTTTCAGCTGCTTTCTGCAAGCGAATCTACTACTCTTACTCTTGCTAAATAACGGACTTGCATAGCGCTACCGACAGCTTTCTGCCAAATCTGTGGATATACAATCTTTTGCCTTTTGTGTCTCTTTTTAAGTTAATATTTCATGTCTATTTATTTAAGCTTCCATGTCAATATTTTTATTTTTTTTATAATCACAGCTTTTTGACTCTTTGATCTGTACCGTATGCATTTTTTCGGATTACAGAGTTTTAATGGCTGAAAAGTTTGGTGAGCCTTAGAGCACTTACTTTGTTAGATGTCAGCTTGTTTTGTATAAAATATGTTTGGTAAAAAAAAAATCAGAAATGCAAATAGTAATTGAAGATGCACTTGGATAAAATCCAGCCCGTTTAGGCGCCTTATTGTTTTTTTTAGTGAAATTTTATTTTTGTCAGAGCTGTCTTTTGTGAATTCTGTTGCTTGAAGTTTAAATGACCAGAGAGTTTCTCTGAGTGTGAATTGAAATGTCTGCATGATGGAGGAAAAAAACAAATACATGGTACACCTTACGATAAACCATTGTTGTGGGTGGATGTTTCTTCTGTGATGCTCAGTTATTGCTCTGGCTCTCAATGGACTGTAGTATCTCTGTAATAGTCTAAATAAATATTTCTCAGGATTATTTGTTCTCACACTCATTCTTAAATCACTCTTAAAGGGACAGTTCACATAAAAAAATCTGTCCTGATTTACTGTCATCATTTCAAACATGATTGAAAAATGTTTATAGTTTGAGAAATGTTTTTTCCCCCATACACTGAAAGTTAATGGGCTCCAATAGGGGTGTCACGTTATAACGGCGTTGGCGATATTTGAAAATCAATAGTACACACATACGATATGATGGAAAGAAAGTTTGCATGTCATTTGCAGGCCTTGGTAATTTCTTGTGCATTTGTTATATTGCTGCCCTAAACGTGTGTCGTTTTTTTTTTTTAAACTAGGCCCCTACTACTACGCCATGGCCAAATAAAATAATTAATAATAAAATAAAATCTATGTGAGGTTGGTAGCTAGCTAGTTGAAAAGACTGCATCACATCTAGCTTCAATGACACCTGCGCCATTTTAATTCTCTTTATTTTATTTTAATTCTTTTTTTAATCAAAAGAAAGTAGCCATTCTTTTCATTGAGAATACACAAAGCCTTAATTTAAACACCAAGGACATTGTGGATGAATTTGGCCAAAGAATTACAGAGAGTGTGTTTACATTAAGTAATTTAATAAGCTAAATATGGCAGTGTTTTAGTATCATAATATTTTTTGAATAAAGTCAAAATTATAAGATTAAAGTTCTGTTTATTGCGTGAATAAAGGTAATCATTGAGAAAATTACGCCTACTCCAAAAAAACAAACAAACAAACAAAAAAAGATCTGTGGTGGTTAACTGACTGATTTATGAAAAATGTTGTTGGCATTTCTGAGGTTATCTTAGGGCTGTTATGCTATTTACAAGCTATTGACCATTTTTTAAACACTGATTGATTGATTACATGAGATATTAATTTTAAGTTGTTCTGATTTTTATAAACGTCTTATATATATATATATATATATATATATATATATATATATATTATGCTGTAACTAGTAGAAAAGAGAAAAAGATGATTGATTCAGATTGATGCTGCTTGAACTGAAGCGAATACACTGATCTCACACCGCATTAAAGAGCATTTTATTTCGTGATAAAATTTAAACTGAACTTAAAGGCTACGATTTGTGTTATGTTAAAAGTAACAAAATGCTTATCGCGATTACTTGAAAATGGTAAATATTATTTCCATACCGCCACTTAAACAGCTAGTCATGTGATGTGATTTTACTGTAATGTGACAATATTAAGAAGCTTTGGATCCCACATTAACCTATAACATTTTGGGGAGCCCTACAAATATTTTTGCATATGGGCCTGGGGCTGACTTGCTATGCCACTGATTTCCATATAATTAAACATATGCTTATCAATCAGGCTTATCGGCCTACAGTTCGCAGCAGTCCAGTCTGTGGAAGTTTTATTTGTTTTTGTATAGTCTATTATAACTTCAAGTTTATGTAAACATGCACTTAAGTCTTTGAATGCTGCATGACATCTTGCTGGATTTGAATCATGAGTTTGGAGTGTTTAAATCAAGACAACACAAGACTCATTCAGTTTCATGTATTTTGAACTCTTTGGAAGACTAATTTATTTTCCTCATTACTTTGAATATGTATTAGATTTCTTGATCTACTCATAAATATGGTTTATAGCAGTGATTAAAAACCATTACTAATGAAGGGCGGGATCGGGTGGAGTTGCTATAATAAACCATTAAAGCTCATTAGAGAGAATAACCACCTCGCCCTTCTGTTGTCAACCACCGCATCACACCCCCCACCACACACAACGCACTACACCACACCGGGCATTTACGACTTTACACGGCTCCCTGCCGGCACACCTACTACCCAAGCAATACCGACTTTACGTGTTTTTACATACCAGACGTGGAGTTTAAGTATAACGGAGTTACCACAGCGAAACATGTCAGTAATCCAGCGAGGAGAACAAGTACATCATCCGCTAAACTTTAACTCTGAATTTACCAGGAGTCATTTAGAACGCTTTTTTCCAGATCGCTTTGAAGGCGGTATGACGTCATATTAAGTCGTCTCGGAGCACAAGTAGGGTCGAGATTTATTTAGTTTTTTTTCGTGTTTTTTTTTTTTTTTTAAATAAATAAGTAATGTCTCCAATTTAAAGGACTCACCGTCACTGGTGACATATTACGCCATACATACCAACAACATTTGCACACATGGTGGGGGATCTTATTTAGCTATAATATAGTGAGTTCTCATAAGTTTATTTTTATTAAAAGTAATAAATTCCATTTTTTGTTAAAGTCACATTCATTTTTTTTTTTAATGTTTTACGATAAACATTTTTACCACATTTGTTTTGTTATTTTTCGAATGTCATTTATGCATACTGTAAACTTCCAAACTTTTAAACTTTCAATTAACTAGAATGTTTACAATTATGATCTAAACAAAGAATAAAATAAACTATTTCTGTATTTATGTTTTGAATGTGATGTACATACATTTTTAGACAGCTATTTTTTTTTTTTTTTTTTTTCAAATTTGGGTGTCTGGTGCCCTACAAATAATGAATAGACTTTAAAACGTTAAATATTTCCAAACATTTATACCGTCAATAAAACAGCTTCTTAAATAGTCATGTAATGTGAGTTACCTCAGTAAAGGCTCAACAATGAGCTTTGGAGCCCACAAAATCATGTTTTCATGATACACTGAATGTAAACAATGCCACTGAACTGAAAAGAAATCGTAAATTTCGCTGCTTATTGCTGCTGAAAATGGTCAATTGTTGTCATGTTTTGAGCTGTACTAATCAGTCGGACCGGGAAAGACATTTGGAGTACTACAGACTGCCAAAAGTTATAACAAATCATGGAGAAGAGTGCAAAACTGTCTGAGGAACAAAAAGCATTTGTAGTTGGCCAAACCGAACCAGGACAGTATTCGTGTTTTTCTTATCATTTCTGGTCAGGTAGGTGAAATGTTAGGCTAATGTCTTAATTGATAGTGCTCTTACGTATCTCTTACTACTTATTAACTTTAGTTTTGTCAAACTTTTACACCCTTTTCTGCTTACTAAGTCCTTCTCTATATGATTTAGCAGCTTCCACAAGTTTTTCTCCATGGTTTAGACAGCATAAATCAGCAGAACAAAGTATTCAGTAGCCAGTTCTTCAAAATATTTGTATGTGTTCTGCTGAAAAATGCATTGCAGGTTTGGAACAACATGAGGTGTTTTTGGGGTGGAGTATTCCTTTAAGATGCATCATGGATGGTGTTAATTGTGTTTGTGTGTATGCGTGTGTAAACAAAAAACTAAAAAAACAAAAATAACATTTCAAAGATGAGCGATTTTATTCTGAATTACTGCATCAAAGCAAAACCAAAAAGCAGTTTAATTAAAGAGGTGCTAATAGTCTGTTATAGCGAGAGTGAAAATAGGTAGACTAGTTTTCCCCTAAAACATATGCAGATGTTGCTGACAATACTGAGAAAAGTGACCCATTCATACAAGAACCATCAAACTTTCAGAGAGCTTTAAAGTTCCTCCACGTCCCACTTGATTTATCTACAGTAAATACATTGCTTATATACAGATTTTACACAGGACAAAAAATTATTTGCTTTGTTATCGGCGTCACATATGAAATGCCTATAATGCAGTGATTGCTCTACAGACTACAGCGGTCCAGACACTCCTGTGTGTTTGCATGTAAAATTTTCATGTATAAAACTCTTATGTCCTAAATGATAACTATAACCTGTAACTAGCAGCAGACATGCTAAACCAGACTGTTATGTAGAAATAAATACAGTGACACTGGCCAAAGAAAATCCTTCAATTACAAACTTCAAAAAACGAGTTTGAGTAAATTGATGTCTCAATATATCTGCTAACTAGCACATCACATCTGTTATTTGTGTATTAAGATCTGAACATATGACATTGTATGCTACTACAGAAAACAGTGGTGTATTACCAGTAAGGAAGAGACACGTTAATTGATAAAAACCAATCAGTCGACACAAATTGCGATTCCTCTAAATGAAAAGACCAGTCAGACATGGGATCCTGACTTCTCTTTGCACAGAGAAGCTACACTTCAGGCTGAGATTAAATAATTATAAAGCTATTATTTTTTTCCCCAAGAAGCTTAATTATACAGCAGTGTTACTTTGCGCTGCTCACAAATGAAGCTGAAAGCACTAGCGCACACACTCTCACCACACGCACGACTTCAGTCGTCTAAATGGCACCAGAACCCTCGAGGGCTCCCTGAGAACTTTCTCAGCTACCACTGATTATTTTCACGTCCTATCGTCTTTCTTCTTCCCTAATATTGGCATCGTTCCCCTCTTCGTCCGTCTTCTCATCGACTGTGCATGCCGAAGATGAGGAAGCTGAAGAAGACCGTGACCCCAACCAAAGAGATGGTGGCCGGGGCAGTGAACAGCTGACGGTAGTTGATTCGGAAGTACCAGACGACGGCGAGCAGCACCACAAACACGGGGATCACCAGGCTTCCTGTGCTGAGAGCTACGCCGGCCGAGCGCAGCCCCCCGCTGAGTATGGAGCCCCTCCCGGCTCGAGGGCTCTCCTCTGCGGCCGCCTCGCGTAGTGCCTGGGCTTGGGAGATGTGACAGTGGAGGACGCTGTTGTGGGTGATGTTGAGGGACAGGAGAGAGCGCTGAGGGTCCTGCAACAGTTGGCCTTGGTAGATGAGCTTAATCTGATGTTCACGGCCGGAGAAGTACTTACTGGGAAACAGAGAGAGAGAAATCTTTAACAAATAAGAGGGAGCTGCTTGGGCAATTAAGGAACACTGAATAAAGTAAGGATTTTAATTAATTTGTTTTTGGCCATATTTCTTAGTTTTGGTGTCTCATCAAAGCCTTGTGACTTACAAAAATAAAAATTCTGTCATTAATTAATCACGCTCATGTCGTTCCAAGCCTGTAAGACCTTTGTTCATCTTCACAATACAAATTAAGATGTTTTTGATGAAATCCTTGAGCTTTCTGATCCTGCATAGACAGCAACAACTGACACGTAAGGACATTGTTAAAATAGTCTATGTGACATCAGTGGTTCAACCTCAATTTTATAAAGCTATGAGAATACTTTTTGTGCACAAAAAGAAACAAACAAAATTTTTTTTATATATAATTTCTTCTCTTCTGTGTCAGTGTTTGAAGCGCATTCAGGAGAGTTTCAGAAAACATGTCAGTTGCTTTTCCGTCTATGCAGAGTCAAAAAGCTCTCGGATTTCATCAAAAATATCGTAATTTTTGTTCTGAAGATGAACAAAGGTCTTATGGGTTTGGAACGGCATGAGCACGAGTAATTAATGACAGAATTTTCATTTTTGAAAGTCGCAAGGCAGGGTGAGACACCAAAACTAAGAAATATAATGGCCAAAAACAACGACATGAGGGTGAGCAATTCATGACAGAATTTTCATTTTTAAGTGAACTATCCCTTTAATCGTTTGATGTGGTTTAAACTTCTGTAACAAAATGCTGATACAGCTGACTCTTTCTGGGTGAGGTGGTCATGTGGTTGGCAAAACAGTGTGTGCAATATGCAATACGTAAAGAAATTTGTAATAAACAAGAAAATGTTGAACAAAATCTGTAATATTTAAGATTTAAAAATATAACTACTGTTCAAATATTTGTGGTCAGTAAAAAGTGACAGTAAAGACATTTTTGGTGTACCAAAAAATTCTAATAAATGCTGTTCTTTGAACTTTCTATTTATCGAAGAAACCTGAAGTAAATATATTACGGTTTCCACAAAAATATTAAGCAGCACAGCTGTTTTCAACAATGATAATGGTAAGAAATGTGACACTGGGCCACAAAAGCAGTCAATTTTTTAAAATTGAGATTGAGACTGAGAAAATCGCATTTAAAGTTGTCCAAATGAAGTTCTTAGCAATGCATATTACTAGTCAATAATTGTTTTGATATATTTACGGAAGGAAATTTACAAAATATCTTCATGGAACATGATCTTTACTTAATATCCTAATGATTTTTGGCATAAAAGAAA
>JAHKKF010523191.1:0-11700 GCA_019740295.1 Labeo calbasu | reverse complement strand
ATCTATCATTTTGACCCATACAATGTATTGTTGTCTTAAGTCTGGTTTTGTGGTCCAGGGTCACAAATGTTACTTCAGCAGTAAATTAGCATATCTGAATGATTTCTGAAGTCTGATGACTGCTGAAAATGCAGCTTTTCTATCACAGGGCAGACAAGTTTAAAATATATTAAAATAGAAAACAGTTATTTTAAATTTGTATGTTTCAAAATATAACAATTTCACAATTTTTAAAACATACTGACTTTATTTGTAAAATAACAAAAAATAAAGTCCCGTCACTGACATAACGGCTTCTAAAAATGCCCCTTTTATGTCATTTTAGAAGAAACACATAAAAATCAAGGTATATATTGAACATAGTAAAAAGCTAAAAAAGTATATTTAGTAGTTTGAGTTGTTGTTTTTTAAAGACAGTCTTCAATTTGTGGCCTAGTTGCATAAACTGCCTAGACTAGTCTTACAGGTTAGTCATCCAATTTTTTTTTTTTTTTTTTTAAGACTGATCATAACTCTTTTTTTTTTTCAGTCGGTTACATAAAAACATTGGGCCAGTTGCATAAACTGCTTAGACAAGTCTTAAAAAGTTAGATATCTAATTTGTTTTCTTCTGGTCATAACGTTTTAAAGTCTGTTACAAAAAGGTAGACTGATTACCTCTTGGTTAACTGCTAGTTGATCAAACAAGTTCTTAAGACAGTCTTAACAAAGTGGCTATGTTTATGCAACTGTCACCAGGATTGGTCGAATTTGAATCCAAAAAGTAAGACTGATTACCCTTGCTGGTCAGACAAGTTGTTAAGACAGTCTTAACATAAGTGGCTATGTTTATGCAACTGGCCACTGTTTCAAAAGCTGGAATGACGCACATCCTCATGCATATGAGACAGTAATGACCTACACCCTTCAGAATACTGAATTTACTTATTTATTTACTTATTATAATTTCAATGTATTATTATCACAATGGAATGCAACTGAAATGTTCCCAGACCCAGAACCATAGTAAGTCCATCGGTAAAACAGTCCACATGACATCAGTGGTTCAAATGCAATTTTACGAAGCTACAAGAATATTTTTTGTGCGCAAAGAAATTGAACCACTGATGTCACATGGACTATTTTAACAATGTCCTTAGTACCTTTCTGTGTCTTGAACATGTCAGCTGTGTTTTTGTCTATGCAGGGTCAGAAAGCTACAAGCTTTACATTTTTGGGTGAACTAACCCAGACATTAAACAAAGTCTTTTTCAATTTCTCCTAAGGCTTTAAGTTTATTTTTTTACTACTTCATGTAATTATTCGTCTCACCTCTTCAGCAGTCCAATGGTGTCCTGCGGTCTGAGTACTGCCAGCTCCTCCGTGTCATTCAGGAACTTCAGTCTCACTGTGATACTAGCGGCCTCATCCTCTGCCTCCTCTTCTGTCCCTTCCTCCTTCCCCTCTTCACTTTCATCACCCTGAACATAGCTTACTTTCTTCCTCCCACCCTGAATATCCAGCAGCTCCTCTCCAGGCACGTCCTCTCCTCCATCCGGCCGGGCTTCACCCTCTTCCTGTTTCTCCTCCTCTGTGGGCTCTTCGTCCGGCTGCTCGCTGGCCTCTGAGCTGGGTGGGGGGCTCGAGTAGCTGTCGTGACCCCCAAGGCCAATAAGGGAGGCGTGGGCGCCCACGGTGAGAATGGTCCCCAGAATGTGATCTCCACGGTCAGCCACGTGGGTAGACAGCCAGGCAAGAACCACGGCCAGGAACAGGACAACCACGCCGCCCAAAGCCGTGGCGTCCTCCCCGAGCCCGTCAAGCACAGTTAGAGCACACACCGCCATCCCAGCCCCTCTCTACCTGTGCAGAAAAAAAGAAAGATCAAGTCAACCTTGAACATTTTCACCCAAAAAAGAAAGTTGTCTCAGAGACACTTGTGTCCTCTGGAACTGGGTTATTAAGGTTAACTAAAAGTAAAACCTTCGCAAAAACATTTTTTACTTGAAATAAAACAAATGTTAACTAAAATATTTAAAAAATCCTTAGACTTATACAGCCAAAAAAAAAAAGACAACACAAAAAAAATTACAAAAACTTTAACCGGAACTGAAAAGAAAATGGAAAATCTAAAAATGAAAACCATTTCAAAATATCAATAAAAAATATTAACAGTATCTCAACAGTTCTATTGATGTTACTTAAGTCTTTCATAATAAGACCACAAAAGTGTACCAAGAAGGCAAATCGAACTTAACAGAAGTCATCCCAGTCTTGTGACCTGCTTGAAGCTGGTATTTATGATTATTAATAACTGTAATAGGACTTTAATTGTGGGTTACAGTGTTAAAAAGCATGAAGTGTCGGGCTAGATCATCTAGCAAAACATCAGTGTGTTGTATGGATCGTTAAGAATGTAAAGACCCGTAACTCTGTTACCTAACATAAAGTGACACACTTCTTAGCTGCATTAGGGAATAAGCCCGATGTCATTAGCTACTGAGTGACATATACATCTCTTAAATTAAAACTGTAATTCCCTTCTGTTAAGTTATATATTAGCTTAAAAATAACACACTGTTACCAGACAGCTTGTAAGTTACATTTAGATTCGCTAACGGTTTCCGCTAAAGCCACGAAACATTTAACAAAATTTCACCTTTGCACATTTAATGTCGCCCACAGGGCCTAGAATGAGCTACAGTCGATATTAAACATAAATGATACGAAATATCGAACAGAAAAATACATTTGATGAAAAAAGTATCTGCTTTGTTTTGTCTGTCTTCAAGGGAAGGCAGCTAATCATGTAGCGGCGATGTAGGACGACCTTGATTCTCGAGTTTTAACAGAACACATGTCTTTTAAACATATATTACAGCACATTTACCTTCTATTACTTCAGATCATTCTGGATCGACGCTGTTTTGATCCCCACACCGGTTGAAAGACACAACACTTGGCTTAGAAATAAATAAACACACGTACAGTCTCACGCGCACGCGCACGCGCACGCATACAGCTGACGCTCAGTCAGTAGGAAGGTCACGTGATTGGAAAAACAATGTGTGAATCGCTTACTTTCTCTCTTCAGACGTAAATAAATAAATAAACAAACATACTGAACATCAATTTTAAAGTGTAAAAATAAAACTTGTAGTTATTGACAAATGTCCATAAATAATAGAAAAGTATTTATACACTAACAGTCAAAAGTTTTTATTATTTTTTTTTTTTTTAAGATTTGTAATGTTTTTAAAGAAGTCTCTTCTGCTCACCAAACCTGCCTTTATTTGATCCAAAGTGCAGCAAAAACAGTAACAATTTTTAAATATTTTTATTATTTTAAATAACTGTTTTCTATTTGGATATATTTTAAAATGTCATTTATTACTGTGATTTCAAAGCTGAATATTTAGCTTCATTACTCCAGTCACATGATCGTTCTTAAATAATTCTAATATTCTGATTTGATGCTCAAAAACAGTTATTATTATTTTATTATTATGTTGAAAACAGCTGAGTAGATTTTTTTTCAGGTTTCTTTTATGAATAGAAAGCATTTCTCTGTAAATCTGAAACAGAAACATTATAAAAGTCTTTATCATCACTTTTGATCTGTTTAAATCACCAGATTAGAATGATTTCTTAAGTATCATGCTACACTAAAAACTGGGGTAATGATGCTGAAAATATAGCTTTGATCACAGGAATAAATTACATTTTGAAATATATTCAAATATAATGAAGTTACTTTAAATAGTAAAAATATTTCACAGTATTAATGCTTTGTTGTATTTTGTATCAAATAAATGCAGGTTTGGTGAGCAGAAGAGACTTCTTTAAAAAGCGTTACTACACTCAAGGACAAAAAGGCCCCTATATTTTGAAATGTTATCTCTAAATTATATTTATACATTTAATTGTTTATCTATTGGCAGATAGATAACTTCTGTTTTGCAAACTTGTTGGTTTACAAAAATCTGATTAATGTAGATCTATAATATATTAGTATCTTAATTTTAAAAATGTAATAATATCTGTGAGAAATAAAGAAATGACACTGCAACAGTGATAGTGTATATCTGTATAGACCATCAAAATAATACATACATAAAATTCAATAATACATTCAGTTAGTACCACCAGTTAGGTACCTGGGACAATCTCATTTTCATTTCTTTGTTTATTTCATATTATGAGAACCGCAACTGACGCATATTAAAGAACTATACATTTATCAATATCAATATTAGATTCGCAGTGCCTTATGTCTGTCTGTTAGGCCACTGTGGTCCTCTCAGTACAAGGCCTCTGACAGTCAAAGTCCCCAGGGCACTGCCCCATTTGGCCCGGGGCCATAATCCACCCACTGTCAAGAGGCATCACAGATGATAAATATTGTGAAAAACAATATTCAGTCCAGCCCATTGTTTCCAGCCAGCTATTTTTTGTGTGTCTAAAAATGGAGCTCAACGGAGCAGTCCGTCATTATGCAGCAGTAGATAATCTTTTAAAGTGCTGGGGATGTTGAGCTGGTCTATTGCGAAGTGACACAGTGACCCCAGGTGGCGGCGGAGCGCACAGCGACAGAGGTGCTGAAGAGAGCGCAGCTGACCGCTCATCCGCCTGACCGCATCGAAGAAAGACTGATGCCCCTGAAAATTACAAGAAAATTTTTTTTCAAATTAGTTTCTGAATGAGAAAGTAAACAGATTAACCACTGCTACTGGCTACTGTTAGATCAAAAAATGACAGGGCATGACTAATCAAAATGCTATATATTTTTCCTGTGCTATGTTAGAGCAACCTTTGAGCATAATATTTTTGAAACGTGATATATTTTCAGAGAGACCTTCAGTAGTTCCTCTGGTATGTCCTCTAACCATTCCTCACACGCTGGGATGACCGAATAGCAATTCAGCATTACCTCCAAAGTGGCAGGAGAGGGCAAGCAGAGTTTCAGCATCTGGGATGTTCACACAGAGATACATGAAATAAGGATTCACCAAAGTGTAGGTAGGACACATAACAGTCTGTACATACTCTAGGGGAGGGCGGCTGTGCTCCATAGTTAAGAAGAGACTGAGCCACAACCTCTGGCTGCTGGTCTGGGTAATCCTCTATTACCTGCCAAAATACAGAGAGAAGAATTTAAACCATTCGGTACAATTAAGTTTGCACGCATGTGCATTCCTCTGATTGAAAACAAGGCAACATTAAGGTTGAACCACTGATGTCACATGGATTATTTTAACAATGTCCTTACTACCTTTCCTGGAACATGGTAGTTGCATTGCTGTCTATGCATGATCAGAAAGCTAACGGATTTGATCAGAAATATCTTAATTTGTGTTCTGAAGATGAACGAAGGTTTTTCAGGTTTGGAACGGCATAAGGGTGAGTAATTCATGACAGAATTTTCATTTTTGGGTCAACTATCCCTTTAACTCTCTGTCCCGTCATCATCTCACCTGTAACAGGCAGTCCATGGGTGTGTATCCAGCACAGTTAGCTACGTATGCATGAGCACCATGTTCCAACAGCAGTTTAACTATGCGGGGGCAACAGTTTCCACAGGCATTATGCAGCGCCGTATGTTTCTTCCTTCCAGCCGTCTGTGCATCAGCTCTGGCCGCTAATAGCTTCTGGACAATCCGAAGATATCGTCCTGCATCTGCAGGCCTCTCTGCCCCAGCGCAGGCTGCGTTCAAGGGCGTTTCGCCCTCCTGGCTCCGAGCTGTCACGTCCCCGCCACAGGACAGGAAGAGCTCCACGTGGTTCTCCAGCCCCCTCCTGCAGGCCACGTGAAGGGGGGTGAGACCTGAGTCTCGCTGGGTCACGTTTACCAGCGCGCCACTGGTCACCAAGTGTTCAGCACACCTGCAGGGCAGATGAGAGTGTGGTATTATTGACGTAAAATATTTAAAAAAAAAAGGTACATTTCAATCCAACATGGTATGATGTTATAGTATTAATCACCTTTTGTTGTACAGAAAAAGGCTCTGACCTCATGCCTAAGATCTCCTTTAGTGTTTCACAAATGAAAGACATGATACAGGTCAGAATGACATGAGGGTGAGTAAATGATGACATTTTAATTTTTGTTTGAGCTACATAGTTTCATTGAAAATTCTGGGGTTGTGAGATGTTTAATGAAAGATATTTTTGAATTAAGTCTCTTACGCTTATCAAAGCTACAGTTGCAGAGACTGCAGTACTTTACAAATACAAACAAAAGTGATAATGTCAATATATAATGTTTTTGAGTTGTAGGATTTTTTCATAACACTGTGTCACAATTATTCAACCCCTATTCAACATTGTTGTTTTAAAGAAGTCCACTTCCAAAGCAAAGATTTACAGATAATGTACTCACCCCCTTGTCATCCAAGATGTTCATGTTGTTCTTTCTTCAGTCGTAAAGAAATTATGTTTTTTGAGGAAAACATTTCAGCATTTTTCTCCAAATAGTGGACTTAAATGCGGCTTCAAACGATCCCAAATGCTGTAGTAAATAGCCGAGGAAGAAGGTTTTCGGTTTGGTTAATTTCATAAAATGAATATAATTTATATATTTTTTAATGTCAAACCCTCGTCTTGTCTTACTCTGCCTTTTTTCTGGTTCATGACAGTTAGGTTATGTCGAAAAACTCCCATCTCATGTTCTCCCTCAACTTTAAAATTGTCCTATATTCGCAGAGTTCAGGCAGAGACAAGCGTTTGAGTTAAAAAGTATTTGAATTGGATTTTTTTTAATGAAAATAACCGATCATTTTGCTAGATAAGACCCTTCTTCCTCAGCTGGGATTGTTTACAACCGCATTTGGGAAATTCAAACTCGGGGCACCATAGCAGTCCATCATATGGAGAAAAATCCTAAAATGTTTTCCTCAAAAAACACAGTTTTTTACGACTGAAGAAAGAAAGACATGAACATCTTGGATGACAAGGGGGTGAGTACAGTATCTGTAAATTTTTGTTCTGGAAGTGGACTTTTTCTTTAAGTGACTTATTTTTATGGTAGGGAACAAAACACATTTAAGCCTCTAGAAACTCTATAAAACAAAAACAACAGGATTAGCTTGGGGTGTTAAACATACATACATTAGCCATGCATGTTCTGTAGTTGAGTAGCAAATATGGTAAAGTCAACAGAGCTCTCACAAAAGCTATAGAGAATAAATAATTTTATCATATTAGAAAGTCTAAGGCTACATGACGATTTTCAAGACATTAAAAGTGCAAAAACGACAAAGCTTATAAGCAAAAGAACACCATCTCCATGGTCAAACATGGAGGTGGGCCAGTCCTGTTTAGGGTTTGTTTTACTGTAGCAGGAAGTGGAAAACATGACCGTATTAAGGATATCGTATCATATCATTCTTTGAAGTATCAGGCCATTTTGGCAAAAACTGTGATGCCTTTGGTGCAAAGACTGAAGCTAATGATCAATGGACTTTCCTGCAGGACAATCATCCCAAGGTAAACATATAAATTTACTTATGTTTGGCTCAGGGATCAGTCATAGAATGTTCCTGAGTGACCTGTTCAGTCTCCAGATTTAATTCTCATTGAAAAGATTTGGTTGAATTTTAAGAAAGCAGTGGCAATGTGAAAACCAAAGATTACCAGTGATCTGAAAGCTTAATCAGGCGAGGAATGGGCCAAGATTGCAGTAGAGAGAAGCTTCTAAGCACTTCCAAGCAGCGTTTATTGGTGGTTTTAAAGAAAAAAGTACCAAGTTTTACTTTTGGGGGTTGAATAATTTTGAACATGAACGTTTAGAGCCAATTCGATTTTTTTTTTCATTATTCATCAACTTATGTTCTCAGAATTACTTAAATGTGTATTAATAAACTTTCTCTAATAGTGTATTGATGCCTTTGTTGAATTGGTTTCACAAAATTTTGTTCTCTGCAGCAAAATGTCTTGCAGGTCAAGGGGGTTGAATAATTTTGACTGCAACTGTACATGTATTTGATAAAAAATACAGAAAACAGTAATATTATGAAATATATTTTAATATATTTAAAAATGTAATTTATTACTGTGATGGAAAACTGAATGTTCAGTAGTCTTCAATGTCACATGATCCTTCAGGAATTATTCTAATATACTGCTTTTCTGCTCAAAAAGCATTTCTTATTAAGGTAAACTAAGTTTATAGTTTATTAATGCTGAAAACAGTTGCTGTTTAAAGGAATAGTTCACCCAAAAATGAAAATTACCCCATGATTTACTCCTTTTTTAAGATTTTTAAGTCTAATAAACTGCATCCATCCTTAATAAAAAGTGCTTCACATAGCTCCGGTGGGTTAACAAAGGCCTTCTGAAGCGAACTGAAGCGATAAAAAAGCCATATTTAAAACTTTTTAAACCGTAATCTCTAGCTTCCACTAACTGTCATACGTGCGTTCACGAGAGAGTGTCATTCCAACGGATGACGAAGGATGTAGGTGTAGCATAAGCTCTGGTGAGAATATGCTAGTGTCACAACAACCAAGTTTTGTTTACAGCAAAGGAAAACCAGTCTCCTCTTGGATTTTATCAAAATCTTCTGACATTTTTCTTTACAAATCCTTGTTTCTTTACAAATTCCTTGTCTAATTTGTGACGTTTTGCACTTCTACATTTGTCACTTCTCACTGAAGCTTACGCTACGCAGTTAGCAGAACCTAGAGACGAAGGTTTATAAAGTTTTAAATAAGGACATTTTTCTAACACAAACACGTCGATTCACTTCAGAAGGCCTGTATTAACCCCTCTGAGTCATGTGGAGCACTTTTTATGATAGATGGATGCACTTTATTAGACTTCAAAATTCCAACACCCATTCACTGCCATTATATTTTTGGGTGAACTATCCAAGCTTGCTGAATAAAAGTATTTATCTAAAAAACTCACCCCTACCCTGAACAATTGTGTACTTTGAAAGATTCTGGTTTTACTTGTGAGACATTTGGTAATGTAGTTCGTTTTTTATTCAATACATTTTACATTTAGGTTCCCTCTTGTTCTATCCGATCGTATGGAGGCCAACTTACTCATATGTTTCTGCTGCATTGCAGAGGTGCAACGGGGCATTGCCGTCGACAGCAAGCAGATCTGGATCGGCCCCGTGGTCCAGGAGCAGGCGCACACAAACATGATGGCCTCCTGAACACGCATCATGTAAAGCCGTACGACCGCCTGGGTCTGCATCTACCTCTGCTCCCCTAAACAGCAGCTCCTCGACACAGCCGGAGTGCCCCCTGCTGGCAGCCAGACGCAATGCAGACGTCTGCTTAACTTTTGAGATAAGTGTCCACATTCCTGCAAAAGAATGAGAGGACAGAATTCACCCAAATACATCTAAACGCATATGTTTGTGTGTGCCGTGTCTGTCTATAAGGGTCCTACCCATTTCTGGGGCCCACACCATCTCCTCATGTACAGTCTCCATCAGTGCATTCACCATGCCTGCATCTTTGAGGATGCCATACACTCTCTTCATATCACCACACATGAAGATGTTATGGATGGCTGGGTCTCTGCACCGTATTTGGGGTGGTGGAGCACGTACTGTCTGGATTCTCTCATTTCCATGTCGGAGTCTTGGGGCGGCAGGTAGCGGAGGCCTCGTCATAGCCCTCCTGTGTGCCAGTGCCCGCCTGGCGTCCTCCCAGTCCTGCAGCTCCTGCTCCAGCCTTAAGGAGCGCAGAGAGGCAGAAGTGAAGGCAAAGGTGTCCCGGGACATCCCAAAAAGTGTTCTTGTATTTAGAGAGTTGTATGCCTAGAGCAAAAAGCATTGGCACAGAAATTGTGCTGGAGGAGTGTTAGTAAAGCAGCATTGCTCAGCAGGCATAACCTTTTCCAATCAGTTAAGGAACACAGTTGAGTAAGTAACAATCATATGTATGGTACCCAGCAAGTTTTATTCCTGAGTTTAAGGAACAGACTAATAAATCACATGTAATAATAACACTGAGAACCGAATATATGCTCTAACGATAAAGCCTTCCTACCTTGAACGTTCTTCAAGTTCCTCCTGTTCAGGCTGTACTTGAATAATCAGCGATAAACTTGCTTAAAACATTTGTTTTGGTATGTATAACGCTCGAAATAATTGCTATTGCTGTTAGTAAAACGACCGCAAGTCCCTTCAAAAACGAAGTTGCCTGTCACAAGATATTGTTGACCTGACACATGGTGGAGCTCTGGGTATTAATAGACTAGAATGTGAGCAAACATGTTCCTGCACTAGCACGACATTGCCTGTAGATGGCGCATTAAATTATTGTTTTGCCATAATAACACTTGTCCTGTGTAAAATTCAAAACAAAACATTATCTACTGTGCCAGATAAATTTGGTGTCATGGTTCTTGAAAATTCAGTACTTAATCACTGCAAACTATTTTATGCATTCAACACAATACTTATTATAACCTTATTATTATAACTGTATTATAACTATACAATTATTTGAATGCTGTTTTTAAGGTTTTTTTTTTATTATTATGTTGTTGTTGTTTTTTTTTCACAAAGGCTATGTTTAAAACTTGCGATGAGTGCCTAATTGCACCTTTTGGTTATATATAAGAAACTACTGAACGTCAATAAGGTAGCATGAATAAAATCTTGATATTGGGATGTGCAAACCCTAATTTTTCTTTATTATTTAATGAAAAAGACTGTTGTTGCTGAGCCATTTTCTTTTTTTATCTACCCATAAACGCTTTTTTTAATGACTGAGCATTTTAAGGGCAAAATTAGACATGACACGGGACATAAATAATTTATTACTATTGATTAGATGAATAAAAACAAAAATAATCCAATCTAATAATATAAATAATAAATAACGAAAACATAAGGTGCACGACTTTTACTCATGATTTCCCAGTTTGCTTGCGGCTCAAGTCATAAATACTTGTAAAAGGCGCAATTTCTCATCTTCTGCGTTTTTACTTTCACTTTTATTTGTCATGTAAACGACGCTAGGCACGAAATCACGAAATAACTCTTTAGGACAAGAGGGGAACC
This sequence comes from Labeo calbasu, assembly GCA_019740295.1. Lineage (NCBI taxonomy): Eukaryota > Metazoa > Chordata > Actinopteri > Cypriniformes > Cyprinidae > Labeo > Labeo calbasu. The sequence continues at coordinate 695 of JAHKKF010523191.1, read as the reverse complement.
CTCTTCTAAAGGAGAACAGAGCGACGAAGTGTTGATATCAAGGCACATAGGTGAAAAAAAAACATTACATTACATAATCATCTTAAAAAACGACAGTGTAACCGCGTCTCTTCTCGAGCTCTGTTGTTAGTTACACTTCCTGTGTGTTCGAGTTCCGTACACAAACGCTGGACAGGATAACTTTTGCTTATTATAATGATGCAGGTAGTAACTGGCAAAGCTGGAAAGCTTTTTCGGAATTTATTTGCTCAAATGTTATGTTTATGGTGACGCATTAATGATTATACCGCCCTTATCCACTTGTGTTTACATACAAATAGTGTATATAGGTGGCAGCCCTGAAGGATGGCAGAGGAAGGCCGTACGGTGTGCGTTCACGGTTTGCCAACAGACGTGGATCATGAACGGCTCCGGGACAAACTACTGATTCACTTCCTACGCGAGAGGAACGGAGGAGGAGAGGTCACGTCAGTCAGTATCATCGGTCGGACACCTCTGCGTGCCCTCGTCACATTTGAAGAGAGCAGAGGTATTTACATGGTTATGACTGCTGTTAACATCAGTGTAAACAGATGAATAAATGGATATTGATTAAATAGCTAGGGAAAAGTGATTTAAGCTGTGTCACTTTGCAACCTAAGTTGTCCTCAGAAAATATATATATATATATATATATATATATATATATATATATA
>JAHKKF010523187.1:0-17007 GCA_019740295.1 Labeo calbasu | reverse complement strand
AAATACAACAGATAACATTGTTTACATGTAAGTAGCGCATCAGTTCTGCATGGTATGCAAGACCGCGTCGCTTCCGTTATGAGCGCTGCTGCCGCGCGTCTACATTTGAAATAACGAACTTGAGCGCGCAAAAGACGCGATATGTGAACGGCCCCTTAGTGTTCATCGAGTGAAAATAAAACTGTGCTAAATTTATACTTAGCCTCCAACTCAAACACTGAATTAAACTAAAATCTAGAAATTAAAATGGCCAATTGCTAATGTTACACATAATTTAGTCGCCTAGAGTGAAGATTTTAAAAAAGTCATATTATTGAAAAAATTCGTCCTCCAAAAACAAGTCAAGTTTAGTGTCATAATCGATAAACTGACAATTATTGATATAAATTTTATTATTTAGCTCAACAACTTGTGTATGCAATATGTGAGTCACTAATTTTAGTTCTTAAATCATTTATGATTGTTGTTTTTTTAACCATATTTGTTTTTTTTCCTTCTGTGAATTAGATGATAAGAAATATTTCAAGAAAGAACGAGAATCTGCCTCATATCAAGAGCACAAACCCAAGTACACACCCTCCCCTATACAGAGCGTGAAAGACAGATCTGCCATTTACCTCTCAAAGGTAGCAGCTGCAGACCCCTCAGGATATATCGAACAGCAAGTGAGTGCTCATCGCATCTGTCATATCACTCACAACACACAGGCATCTGTGAGGTCAAGTGCTCAGACTGGATCACACACATGCACGCAATGCTGTGAAGTCTGGTACATGCTCATTTTACAGTACTCATTTTAAGTATTTTGCTCAGTCACTAAATAAGTGAAGTGTTGTTAAAAACAGCTTTGTGCGAATTAAGTCTTAAGTGTTTTCTATAAAAAATGAGCAGGAATAATGAATCGTGTTTCTTTCTCAGGGCAGTGTGTTCCAGGAGCACTTGATATCAAGCGGAAAGAAGAAAAAACAAAGCAAGGTATGAGCAACACTTCCAGCTGACTTTCTAAGTCAGGATCATTATGTGAGCCTGCTGTGTGACTAATGACTAATGCTAATAGGTGCTGTGTGACTAATTTAGAAACAAATATAATGCAAATTACACAGAATCTCTTGTGACAGTATATTAAAAAAACAACAAGAACTCATTTGGCAATGCTTTATTACAGTATTTTCACACAAGCAGGATATGTTAGCAGTATAATTAAATCAAAATCACAACCATGGTAACAGCAATGTTGTAAAAATGTAGCCTTGTTAATAGTGCTGGGCAGTTCGTCCAAAAATCTGTAGGATCCTGGCAGTTTCACGGTTTATCGTGTTTTTTTTTTTCCTGACTGTGCCTTTATCAGATTGCATGAAACTGTTTCAGAAGCACTGTATTTTAATCATGATCCAAACTGCTCAAACCATAATATGAGCAGTTTTTGATGTAAATTAGATTGTGTAATTTCAACATTTAAAAGCAAAAACAAAATAGTGTGACCTTAGCTTTATGAAATTATAATACATAAAACTGCACGAAACAAAAACAGCAGATGGGCTGAATGAGATGCAAATTCACTCTCTGACAGCAGGTGGTGCTTATGGAACAGCAGACCTTGGTTACTGCTGTAAACAAAGCAGGCTGTGCTTTTAAATACTGCGTGAATATGTGTTATACGGAGGTAAGATGAAAAGACAAAATCATCTAAACCTTTCTGAAGACAGTCAGTTCCCCTCAGAGATGTATTCATATAAACCCCTAATTTAGTATTTAGGATTGTCTTCCAATATTTTTCGCATTGTGAACAGAGAGCTGCTCTGCCTACTACAGTATTTTCCCCTCTTTGCGTTTATCTACACATCTTTGGCTTCTGTTGACAGCCGTTTACAGCTGGTTTATTTGTCCGGTTAAAGAATAAATTGTGTGTTATTAATAGTTCTCTAATCTCTCACTTATGATCACTGTCTACGGTGCTTAGCCACTTGTACCAGTTTGCCATTTTTAAAAAAATTCATACAGTGTGCGTAATTCAAACTGGTTTACCGTTTGAACTGGTATATCGCCCAGCACTACTTGTTAATGACAGGATTTGTGATACAGTCAGAGTAAAGTAGACTTCTTGATGGGTAAAAAGGCACATGTATCTAAAAGGCACACCATGAAACAATTTTTGAGACAATTTGTAGTGGTTTTGCAAAATCTTCACACTTAGATCAACATTAAAACCCAAATATATTTTATGATATTCCTGCATTTAGTTGGCATTATAGATGGTATTTGGTTTTGGTTGCAATGAATCATACTCTAGAAAATATTATTGTTCATATTCTTTCAAGCACGCTTTTTTAATGTTTGGAAATTAAACTGTATTTGAGCACCGTATGGAGCATGAATTTTCTACTAACAAGGCTGAAAACCATCATGAATGAAGTCAAACCTCACATGAATATGTGTGCAGTGAACTAAATCAGCTTTTCCCAGCTTAACCCATAAAAAGGTAAAGTATGGCTTAATACTAACGTTTTATTTTAACAGTTTAACAAGAGTTTAATTTTGCATTGTGGAGAGTAACTTGAGCCTTCATACTTCTTTTTTGCATCCAAGATGGCAGGAGTAGCCAAACAGATAAAAGTGACAGATGCATCCAGTGGAGATGATGATTTTCCTCCTCCTCCACCTCCTCTGCCAAGACCCCAGGTTCTGGAATCACTTCAAAAGGATCAAAGCCAGAACTTCCTCCCAGTACCACCTCCAAAAGAAACCTTCTCAGAGTTCTACCAGCAGCGACAAAAAAGTGAACTGAAGCGTCTTTTTAAACACATTCATCCTGAATTGAAGATGAATCTTGAAGATGTAGATGATGAACTGATAGACGCAATAAATCCCCAAGCAGCAGACACGGCATATCAGGGAGAAGTCCAGTCCATGCGCTGGATATTTGAGAACTGGACTCTTGACAATATTGGAGACCCACATGAAACTAAAAGGCTTCTCAATGAGGAAAATCTTCAGGGTGGAGATGTGAGGGGCAAATCCTCTTTGTTTGAGCATTCGAGGTTTGATAGTCAACACACAGCAGCAGGAGAGATGCCAGGTGTAGTCAAAGGAGATGTTCGCACAGCCACCTGGTTGTTTGAGACACAGCCCCTAGATTCAATCAGTAAGTCGAAGATAGAGAATGAGGAAATCGTTGAGGTTGTACTGAAGGAACCCGTTCAGAAGGGAGATGTGAGAGGTGCACGTCTCCTATTTGAATCCAAACCGCTGGACGCTTTAGGCCGCTGCTGCTCTGTTGAAGACCAACACTTCCTAACACTCAAATCAGAACTCCAGGAGAACAAAGGAGATGTGAAGAAAACAGTCAAACTCTTTCAAGCAGATCCTTGTTGTGCGATTAGGGATAGCAGTGGCAAAATCCATGAAATCAAATCAATCTGTAGAGAAGAAATCCAAAGCAGTGACTTTAAAACAGCACGCTGGCTTTTTGAAACTCAACCCTTGGACCACATTAATAAAGGAGCTGGTGTGCAGATCATTCGGGGAATCTCACTTGAGGAAGCCCAGAAAGGTGGTGTTGATAAGAAAAAATGGATGTTTGAGACCCAGCCACTTGATGCAATTCATGAAGGTGCTGTGGAAGAACAAAAGTTCAAAGGGACAGTGGAGGACATCCCTGGGGAAGCAGATGTTCATAATAAACTAAAGCTTTTTGAAAATCAACCTCTGTCATCTCTTAGAGAGTCTGTGGGTGAAATTTCAGAGAAGGAGGCTATTGTTGGAGGAAATGTCGGATCGACACTGTGGCTTTTTGAAACTCAGCCCATGGACACTCTGAAAGACAGCTATGAGGTGGGACAGCTCAAGAAAGTTGTGGTGTCAAGTGATGAAAAAGGCGAAGTTAAAGACAAAAAGCTGCAGTTTGAGAAATGTAGTGTTGGAAAAACAGTAAGTGATGGTGGAAACAAAGTTCAAGATGTTGAGAAAGGAGATGTGAAGACTTTCAAGAACCTTTTTGAAACATTACCTCTTAGTAACATCTCACAAAGTCATATCGACGATATTACAGCTGGGGATGTCAAAGGCTCACTGTTTGAAACCACACCGCTGTATGCAATTAAAGACTTTGCTGGAAATTTCCACATGGTTACAACTGTCAACAGAGAAGAATGCATCAAAGGGAATGTGCAGAATTACAAATGGATGTTTGAGACGAAACCTTTAGACAGATTTGAAGAAGGCAGTGGAAAAGTAGAGCTCATCAAGGGCATTACAAGGCAAGAGGACATGGCAGGTGACGTGAGGACGGCTAAATGGATGTTTGAAACACAACCTTTGGATTGCATCAATGTACAGAGTAAGAAAGAAGCAGGTTCAACAGCAACACAGGAAGAATTTCAAAAGGGTAACGTGAAGACATGCAAATGGCTGTTTGAGACACAACCAATGGACATTTTGTATGAGAAGTCAGAAAGGAACCAGGATGTAGAACCAGTGCCAAAAGCTGATGTGAAGTCACACACTTGGTTTTTTGAAACACAGCCACTGGATAACACTAAAGACAAGAAGGACTTCAGTTTGAAATTGTGCAGTACTGTGCAGGAAGACATAAAAAGCGATATGAATGTGAAAACGGTAAAACACCTGTTTGAAACCGAAACTTTGGACAGAATAACAAAGCAAACAGATTCTGACCAAAATGTGAGATATGTCAGTCAGGTGGACATCCAGTCTGGAGATGTCTTACGTGTCAAGGAAATCTTTGAAACCAAGTCGCTTCATGAAATAGGAAGCGAATGTGTCAAAGAGCAGAAGGAGCAGGAAAACGAAATTCAGTCAGGATCGGTCCACAAATTCACTTGGCTGTTCGAGAATCAACCTATCAGTGACATCAATGAGAAGGAGGATAGAGTAACTTACAGTGTCAGTGATGTTGAGGGTGGTGATGTTGGAAGCAAGAAGTTTATTTTCGAAACTTTCTCTCTGGATAAAATCCAGGATAAGGACGAACTCCTTGAGCACCAGTCAATGAGTGTTGAGAAGCCCACAAGCGGTAGTGGTAATGTGAAGTCCAGCACTATGCTTTTTGAATCTCAGCCATTGTATGCGATAAGAGACAAAGACGGACAGTTTCATGAAGTTACCACAGTAAAGAAAGAGGAAGTGATGAGAGCAGATGTCAGGGGCGCAAGGTGGATGTTTGAAACCAAGCCACTGGATACCATCCAAGCAGACAAAGAAATCTACATCATCCGTGCAGTAACACAAGAGGATGTGCGCAAGGGAGATGTGAAATCAGCACGTTGGAAGTTTGAGACTCAGCCTCTTGATTCCTTCACACCTCGTGAAGGACCCTCAGTGAGGGTTGTTGAAGATATAGGCGATGTGAAAAGTGTGCAACAAAGCAAGCAACTTTTTGAGACTGAGCAAGCGGGCCAAAAGAAGTTTGTGCGAATGGTGAGTGTTACAGACGTTCAACAAGGTGATGTACGTACCTCAACCTGGCTCTTTGAGAATCAACCTATTGATACTCTAAAAGGCGAGCCAGATGAGAACACCACCTTGACAACTGTACATCGAGAGGATAACACAAAGGGAGATGTAAAACGCTGCACATGGTTATTCGAATCACAGCCCTTAGATAAAATAAAGAATGATGAATCTACAGAAGAGCTTGCTTCATCAAAGGAAGAAATCCCTAAAGCAGATGTCAAAAGCACAACCTGGTTATTCGAGACCACACCGCTGGACAAAATCACTGTAGAGAGTGTGACAGATATACTCTACCGGCTTTGCCATTACTCATTCATTCATTCCAGTGGAATCATCATCCAGGCAAATGATTATAAGTACGTAAACATGGCAAAATACCAGATTGTGAAAGACGAGGGGCTTACAGTTCAAAAGGAGGAAGTTGTTGAAGGAAACATCAGGAACATAATGCTGCAGTTGCTGTTCAAACCGAACCTGAAACCTAAAGTTGTTCTACTTAAAGAGGACGAACAAGGCAAGATGCACAGCACGGTGCTTGAAATCCCATTTGGATCCACAGATAACCCTGAGGCAGAGTGTAAGACCCAAGAAGCAGTTAAAATTATTGAGAATTTGCTTGTCCAACAAAAAACTATCAAGACAGGCTTGGTGATGCAAGAATCTGAAGGTGGGCAGCCAGAGATGACAGTGTATTCCCTTCACTGTCAAAGCAGTGCGACTGAGTCGCAAGACATTGCACGAGGAGATGTCAAATCCACCATTGGCAACCTCCTTGCCACAGTCCACAACCAGCAGACCAGACCATCTTGCAGACTGGAACAAAACGAGAGGGGGAATGTTGATTTGTATCGAAGCTGCATTGAAAAAGGCGACCTTAAGAGTCTACAGCAAGAACTTTCTGAGGAGGAACTGTCAGCTTCTTGTACAGATAAAATTGAAATTATTCAAGGCGATGTAAAGGAAGCAAAGCGACACCTTAATCAACAAAGGGAACAAGTTGAAAGAACAGTCTTGGATGTCGTACCAGGAGATGTGAAGAATGTCAAAAAGGTTTTCTCAGAGGTCTGCATAGACCTGGGCGTTGGAAACGGCATGACAAAGGAGGAGATCGTCAGAGGTGATATTTTGTCGGCCAAGCAGCAACTTGATGAGGCAGTCAAACAGTCAGTCATGGTCCAGAAGGAGGAAATTGTTTCTGGAGACATTAAGGCGACCCTTGAATCCTTGGAGCGGGCAAAGCAACAAAGCATGCATGTGGAGCGTGAGGTCATCAAACCAGGCACTATTTACGATCTGAATGTAGAAGCAGAAGAAATGTGCTCAGAAGAAGATGAACGGAAAGTAATTAAGGAGGAAATCATTTCAGGAGATGTTAAGGCTGCCAAAAGATCCCTGGAGAGGGCAAAGAACCAAAGCATGAGAGTAGAACGAGAACCTGTCACGCCTGGAAAGCTATATAATCTAAATGAATCATCTCAGAGCCAAAGCAGCACAACAGCGGAGCAGTCTACAACATCTACCTTGAGTAACCAGCGGATTACTACAACATTTCGAAAGGTTAGTGATATAGAAAAGGATCAGGGATCCAAAGAAAGAGTTTGTTGTCAGAATGAAGTGGAAGAGAGAGAAAATATACATGTTAGTACAGAAAATGACTCAAGAGAGATAGATAACAGTCCTCAGTTTTTAGAATCAGAGCCAGATGTTGTTAAAGGTGATGTGAAGGCTGCTATTCAGTCATTACGAAGTGCTGCAACAGAGCAGAGAAGTGTAGTCAGAGAGGAAATTGTTAGAGGTAATATGCAAGAGACACTCCAGTCTCTTGAGAAGTCTAGCATTAATATTTCAAAAGGAGATTTCAAGGCAGCAATGTTATTTAGACAGTCTGGACACACACAAAGCAAAATGACAAATGACTCAGGGACTGTAGAATGCAAGCAGAGTTCTGTTAATTTGCCTTCATCTGATACTGAATTGTCTTCTTCGGTTTCAGTGACCGGAAGTGAGCATCTGACCATCTCTGTACTGAATTCAGAATCTGTTAGCTCCAACGCGGACTGTTCAAAGCTCTCTAGTGCTTTCGCAGAAAAAGCTGAACATCCACCACCCATCCCTCCAAAAACTGGTAATCAGGTTAAAGATCAGAAGCCAGTTATTCCACCAAAGCCATTACACATCATCACCAGCTCCAAACATAGAGCAGAAACCCCACATATTTGTCCAAGCTCACCTAATAAGCAACAGACTCCAGCAATCCCACCCAAAGTTGCTCCCAAAAACAAAACAGTGGAAACTTTAAACAAAATTCAAGAAAAACCATGCAACATCCGTGAACCAGTTCAAAGGACAAACTTCAGCGATCCTACAGATTTACAGAAGATGCAGTACACTGAGCAGTGGGTTCAAAATTCCCACATGCAACATACAGACACTCCTTCCGAAGGTAAAACAGACCCTCTTGATGATGGATCCTTTGCTTGTAATAGAACAGGAATGGAGAAAAATGTGATTCAGAGGATAAATGCTGCAGAAGAGATCAGGATGTGTATGCAGAGTTATTCCAAAGACAGTGATGAATTAAATAAGGGGTTTAAGGTTGCACTTCAGAATTTTGGGGAAAAGAAAACAACTACGGGCACAACCTCCATTGTCCCAAAGAAAATTAAAGTTGTCCAAAAAGAAACCATCCAGGAACAAGCTAAAACTTCCAAAGCTGCCAGCAGAGACACCCCTTCAACACCTGAAATATGTGAAGTTCCTTCAAAGTACAATCAAACTATTGAACAGCAAAGTGATTCTGAGAACAAAGTTGTTTTGAGAGAAAAGAAAGCAAGGAGAGAGACAGAAGACGAACGCCGCCAGAGACTCTCCGTCCACAAAGACGAGATCATGAGGGGCAACGTGAAAGCAGCCATGGAGATCTTCGAAAACCTTATGAGACGAGAGGAGCTGAAGATCATTTTGTCAAAAGTTCAAGAAATAGAGGGGGAGACTTGTGAGGTGGATGTCAAATCGCTAAAGACTTTGTTTGAGAATGTGCCTGTTTGGATTAGCAAGCCAATAAAGAATATGAAACGCAGACCTTGTCCAAGAACTGGCACAGAGTCAGATGGCTTCAGAGATGATGTAGAGAGCATATCCTCTGTTGAGTCTGCATTTGAGGACCTAGAGAAAGCAAGCATGGACATCATCAACTTGAAAGAACAGACATTAGCTAAACTCTTGGAAATAGAAGAGGCGATAAAAAAAGCTCTGTACTCGGTCTCAAACTTAAAGTCGGAGGCAGACATCACTGGGTTGTCAGGCCTGTTTAGTGAATCCTTAAATGCCGACAATGTCTCGCCAAATACTAAAAACATTAGGAAAATTAGCATTGTGTCCAGCAAAGCAAAACCTGTGCAATCTAAACAGGTACAGGGCACTGATAACAGATGTCTGCCCAAAGAGGTGCCACATCAAGTTCAAATGGGCAAACCGTGCTCTAACGCCCCCTGCTCACCTTCATTTATTTCCATTCATTCTGCTGCAAGAAGACCTGTGGAGTCTCCCACATCCCTACAACCAAAGGCAAATGACCAAGCTAATGAAGTTAGCACCTTCCAACAATCCTCCTCTGAGAAAAGCTCAGCCAGCCATGTTTGTAGCCCTCCAAGTGCTAGAAGGAAAGTCAGCGTTCTTGAAGTACAGCGCGTTCCTGAGGTTGCAAGAGGAGTTATTGGCACTAAAACTGTCAGTGAGAAATACGAAGAGATCGACTGCTTTGGGAATACTTACTTCTCTTCCAAAAGATCTACATTTGTTACCAGGCAGTCAGAGAGTGAATTGTCTGCCTCATATGATGTAATTACAAATCCAAGGAGATACGAAGAAATGGGTTCACCTGTTTTGCAAAGGTCTGGCCAGACCTTCTCCTCAAATTCTCTGTCTAAAAGCAAAGACAGAAAAGTGTTTGTTACTTTCGGTCATCCCAACACAGAAAAACCTTAACCTGGCTGCCATTTTGTTTTGTAGCATTTTTAGTTTCATATTTTCATTTAAAATACATATATATATTAGTTTTATTTTATATGTGTGTACAATAAACATATTTATTGTGATGCTTTAAGAGCAAAGATTTTGTACTGTTGCAATTAAGTGTTAATAAAAGTGTTAATCTTAAATATTTGTTAAAATGATCTAAAATAAAATACTTACAAAGCAGTATTTGTTATAATTGTTTTATTACCTGCTAGACAAAACTTTATAATTATTATTACATTGTTTCTCTAAAACAGCATGCTGTAACAATTTTGATGTTTTTTTTCCAAAGGAGGATCTAAATGCTGTGTATATCATACATAAACCCTTATTCCATGTGTGTTTATATTGTTGTCATAGTTCCCGTCTCCTGCTAAAGAGATGTGCTCTGCATGCCTGAATCCAGTTTATCCAGTGGAGAAAATGGTGGCAGATAAACTAGTCCTACATTATAACTGTTTCTGCTGCAAACACTGTAATAAAAAGCTAAGGTGAGAGAGGTCGCAGTTGTCCATTGTGAAGTTCCGAAATCAATTTTCTAGACTTTATAAGGCAAATCAGTTACAAAATAGTTAAGTATAATCCTAGACCATTTTGATCAAACCTGTGATTCATAATGAAAATGTCAGAATATATAATCAAATAAAATCTGTAAAATCAAATTCATATTGCATATTCAGTTGATTTTATCTAATCACAAATCAAATATGTATGGAAGCCCGTTTCCGACAATGAAGAAAAAAATCAAAAAGGTCAAATAAAAAAGGCAACTTTCTTCTTGCAATTGCGAGCATACATCTAGCAAGTCTGACTTTTTTTTTCGCAAATGCGAGTTTAAATCTAGCAATTCTGACTTTTTTCGCAAATGCGAGTTTAAATCTAGCAATTCTGACTTTTTTCTCGCAATTGCAAATTTAAATTAAGCAATTCTGACTTGCAATTGCGAGTTTACATCTAGCAATTTTTACTTTTTTCTCTCAATTGCAAGTTTATGTCTAGAGATTCTGACTTTTTTCTTGTAATTGCGAGTTTACATGTAGCAATTCTGACCTTTTTCTCTCAATTGCGAGTATACATCCAGCCATTCTGACTTTTTCTTGGAATTGCAAGTTTACATCAGAATTGTGTAATATGAACTCGCACTTCCAATTTTTTCTCAGAACTGATGCTATAAACTTGCAATTCTCAACTTTTGTCTTAGAATTATGTGATATAAACTCATGATTTGCGAGTTATAAAGTCAGAATAGCAGGATATAAACTCGCATTTGCTAGAAATAAAGTCAGAATTGTGAGATACAAACTGACTTTTCTCGCAATTGTGCATTCACATTTCACAATTCTGACTTTTTTACAGAATTGCGTAATACGAACTCTCACTTCTGACTTTTTTGTCAGAATTGTGAGATATAATCTCGCAGTTGTGAGTTATGAAGTCCAATTCTGAGGGGAAAAAATGTAAACTCTCAATTCTGAGAAAAAACTAAAAAAGAATTTTGAGTTTATATCTCGCAATTCTGACTTTTTAACTTTTTAAAAAGTCAAAAACAAATTTTCAGTGACAGAAACGGGATTCCAAAAATATGATAACACTTGATTCCCTGGGAAATTTTAATTAAATAGTAAATACTATTTATATACAGTATATTTTGAATATTCACTGGTGTACTATTCATTACAGCATTCACAATTACTCTGCTCTTTATGGAGAGTTCTACTGCTCATCACATTACTATCAGTTATTTAAGAAAAAGGGCAACTATGATGAGGGTTTTGGTCACAGACAACACAAAGACCGCTGGCTTGTTAAAACAGAGGAATCTGAACCTACTGAAAAGTTCAGCTCAGCACGTAAAACAGAGCCTGCATGTGTTGATGCAACTGTAGATGACCCCAGAGGACCATCATCTCGACTGCAAAGACACAAAGATGATCAATTTAAAAGTCCTGACCACACGACCAAGCTTAAAATTAGCTGGCCACCAGAAAACAAGAAGACTAGACATAGCCCTGTGTCACAAAATACTTCCTCAGCCTCAAGAAGTACAACAGACTGGTCAAATCACAGCCATTCTTCTACAAGAAGCTCCAGAAATGCTCTTGAGAAGAAAAGGTCTAATTCTGGGCTGGATGAAATTGACAAACCAGTTCAGCTGTCGCCTCGGGTTTATGAGAAGACAAACACACGCGACTCTCCCTTCACAATAAAAGGTGGGTTTAAAACACCACATCCAGAGGATGTCTATACATCTCATCCAAGAGGTTCAACACCATTACAGAAGACTGCAGATAGAGCTGGAACGCAAAGCAGAGTTTTGAAAGGTGGGAAAGTCACAAGCAAAGACTTAAATTCTGTTACCTCAAGACCAGATTCTGTGAGAGAAAACAAATTGGCTGAAGATGGGAAAGCCGATAGCCCAACAAAAAGAAAGAAGTCTGTCCGTTTTTTTTCAAATTTAAGTATAGATGAGGAAAATAACACAGAGATCAGCAGAGAAGAAGTTGAAAGCTCTACTGATGCTTTTGTTGAACCCCCAGCTGTCAATGCTAATGTAATAACAGCAAAGAAAGATATGACAACTTTTGAAGCGGCAATAGAGGAATCACCCGAGGAATGTTTAGTTGACACAACGCACAATCCATACAGCCATGATTCTGTCGAACATCCCAAAGCTTTAGATGGACAAATGGAAGATCCTTTCCTTCCGACTATAGGAATACAGGAAAGTGAATCAAGAGCAGATGAGGCAAATATGAGTGAGACGGAAACAATCACAAATCTTGATGAACTGCAGGTAAATGATATGACAGCATGTGGTAAAGAAACATTCAAACCAGGCAGTGAATCATTTGATTTGGAGCAGATTTCAGAGATGAAGAAAGAAGTGGTCATTGAGAGTAAGCCTAAGGCTGTAACCTCCAAAAATCAAGAATCTAAAGACCCTGACATGCTGGATGTGCCTCCAAAATCTGATAATAAAAGCAACACAAAGGTTGCTAACAAAAAACCTGTGGAAAAAGGGAATAAAGGGTCTTGGTCTAAAGGTAAAAGCCCTCTTACCAAACTCTTCACATCTGGTCCAAGTAGCAAAGAGATAAAAAGTGAGACAAAAACGGAAAGCAAGAAACCCAATGCCAAACCTAGAAATTTACTGGGAAGACTCTTTTCGTCTTCTGAAATCGATTTAGAAGCAAAGAAAACACCAGAAATCAAAACAGAAACTACATCTGAGAAGGAGCCAGAGAAACCCAGAGGGACAGAAGATGACACTGCACTGATTCAAGAAAATGTTTCTCTACCTTCTCCTTTGACTGAGCCAACCTTTCAAAATACACATCAGGAGTCTATAAAACCAACACAAGACCAACTAAGTGATGCTCCAGAAGAACTTAATTCAACCGAGGATCTTGAAAATCCCATCCTGTTGCCTGGAAGCTCTGCTGATGAGACTGTACCATCAATAGACCTTGAGTTAGTCGAACAACATAAGCCCGCTTCTGATGTTTTTGGGGAGATTGATAAAAATGAGGCACTTATTCCTTCACAAGAACACATTCATGTAGATCCCATCTCTCCCGACTCTTCAAAACCATCAGGTCTAGAGGAGAGCCTCAACTCGTTTTTGCCTCAGAATGAAGATATCACTGGTTTCCTTGATTCATCTGACGCATTTACATCTCAAGTTATGAACCCTAACACAGATGTCATGACTTTTGCAGAATCAAATACACAAAGTGGCACATTGACAGACATCATGGATTTGGAAACGCCATCAATGGAAACTCCATCGGTAGATATAGGGAACTCCTTTATTCAAGAAGACCCATTTGGAGAAAAAGCTCAGGGAGAAAGTGGAGATACGATATTAAGTCCTTCTGTGGATTTTAATCAAACAACTCTTGATATTTTTGGTTCATCAGAGTCAAACATTGGCTTTGGAAACACCCTAACTGAAGCCAGTAAAAATGAAGCCAGTGTTTCCTTAGAAGTGACTGATGATCCCTTTGGCATGAGCAATGCACCAGTCCAAACAATGGATATCTTTGGAGGCGACAATGCACTCAGTGTCTTTGATCAATCGTCCACTAATAATTTCTTTGATATTATGACAAACAGTGAGACTCAAAGTCAAAACCCTTTTGAGGGATTTACAGATGGTACCAAACTGGCACCAAATGGAGTTTTTGACTTCATAAGTTCTGAAGGTGACCCATCAACATTATCAGTTACTTCAAATGTGTTTGAACAGAAAAGCTCTGACCTTGAACAGGCAAATCTATTTCAAAGTGAGGTTAATAATGTTCTTGATAGTAAAACCTCTAACGTGCCTATGCAAAATCTCCCTGGCCAAGAGCTAATTGAGTCATCCCAAATGGATGCTTTTGATTTCTTCAGCTCTGAGAATGATCCATCTACAGCTGCGTTCAGTCACACAAGTGCTGATCCTTTTCAAAATGACATCTTTGCAAGTGCTATTGACAGCACAGATACAAATACATTCAGTGTGGAAACAACGCGAAGAACTACAAACCCATTTGACGATTTCACTGGGCTAGAGAATAACGGGGAATCTGCAGAGACAAAAACAAGCAACTTATTTCCAGATGACATATTCTCATCCATTCCAGCACAGGACATGTCCACCATGCAAGGTCCAACAAACCCTGACACAAATGCTGTGCCGCCACAGAAGTCTGAAAATGACTGGATGTCTGACTTTTTGGGGTAGTCTCGTTGCCATTGCTCGTAACACAGAAAAAGTTTCAGAGCTTACAATTAAATAAGCAGGTATATTGATTTGCCTTTGGTGTACTATTCTGTACAGTGCACAAATTTTATTACTGATATTTGATTGATTAATTAATCAATGTATATATAAGTTAAAATATCCAGATATAATCTGGTGTTACTTTTTTAGATCTGAATAATTAATCGATGTATATTAACACAATATATCTAATGTAGTGTTACTTCAAAAGTTTATAGATAAAACAATGTTAGTATTTGACAATTACTTAATTACTTGGTTAAATCAGACTAGACTTTTTTACTTTTATTGTATTAATCAATGATATTTTTTATGACTGATCATTCTGTGACATAGAGGAAGAATAAATTGATTTATTTAGCAAAGTTTACTTCAGTAATCCATATAATCTTCGTATAATCCACAAAAATGTGTGCAAGAAAAGTAAATAACTTCCATGTTAATGTTGATCATGAACCAATGTAATGACCATGTTCAGCCAAGAGAAAAAAAACTGGGTCATAACAAATAAAACAACAATTCAAATGAGCTTTATTGCATATTATTTTACATAACAGAACACTACATCTATAATGCTAAATGGCAAATGAACTGCAGAAATTATAATAAAAATCTATTGTATATGTATTTCTACATATCACTACAATGTAAACTCTTAAAACAAAATAACACTAGCCACAATTTTGCAAGAAAGAAGAGCTTATAACTTGGTCGTATTGATGTCTTCACAATCTCCAGGTGCAGGATTAGTCATTTTTGGTCGCCTTTTGGGAAATAAAGGCATAGTGTGTTATTTTCTCTTGACAAAATATAACATATGAAAAAGGCACAGTAAAATGATTTAAAATAAGTTCACTCCAGAATTAAAATTTCCTGGTAATTTACTCACCCCTACAGTAGTCAACATTTGAAGTGGATCAAAAACGTTCATGAAAGTCATCTAAGACAAGAAATGGGTATTGTTTTGGTTTCAGGACAACTTTGATGAAAGGTTTTGATCCACTTCATATGTTGACTGCTATATGTCATCCATGATGTTTGTTTTTCTATCTTCATTCGAAAAAGAAATTAATGTTTTTGAGGAAAACATTCCAGGATTTTTCTCCATATAGTGGACTTCAATTGCAATTTCAGTGCAGCTTCAAGGGGCTCTAAACAATCCCAGCTAAGGAATAAGGGTCTTACCTAGTAAAACAATTGGTCATTTTCTAAAAAAATAAAAAATAAAATAAAATATTATACTTTTTAACCACAAATGCTCATCTTGCACTAGCTCATTGGTTCCCAAACTGGGGGGGGCGGAGTTATGATAAGAGCTAGGCAAGTGTACAGTCAACCGATATTTAGAGAGATTTGAAAGAGATAAATGGCCGAAAATATCTGCCGCGCCGCCCGCCAGTATTCAGCGCACACCGCTCAATGTGTGACGCTCCACTCGTGTACCACTTATCCTCAACCGAAAAGCAAGTCCGCTCAAACAACGCACCGACAGAAAATGTCTGTATACTTGTTCCTGTTTGCAATAGCGTCGCATACTGTGCTGTAACGTACTGTAGTACTGCTGTACTGGACAATGCTGGTAAAATGACGCTACCCTCTCGTGACGGTATTAAATGTTCATTTTTGTGCAGAGGCTAGTTTGAGAAAATCTGTTTAAAAAACGATGAATGCTGTTACATAGTAAAAAAAAAAATAGTACATAGTAAAGCTGCATGCTTTACTTTTAATGTTTCTACTCTAAAAGTGACTAGTTCAGGGGGGCCCGGCAGAAAAAGTTTGGGAACCACTGCGCTAGCTCAGTCGTGTAGAGCCCTTTGGAGTGGCATTGAAACTGCAATTTGAACCTTCAACCTGTTGATCCCCATTGAAGTTCACCATATGGAGAAAAATCCTGAAATGTTTTCCTTTCAACCTGAACTTTTAATTCAAGAGTGAACTAATTCTTTAATGTGTAACTATTACAGAGTCATGCAATTGAATTTAAGACAAAAAAATCACTCTCATCGTCAGAATTTTACTAAATATAACTGTTTTTACCAGTTGCATGAAAACCTTTTCAGTGTAATGGTACATGTACCTCTTGCCCTCTGCCTCCTCTGTTGAACCAGGCAGCTCGGTGCGTCTGGTCTCAGGCAGCAGCAGTGCCGTTATCCCACTCGCTACTGCCAGGCTGCCAAACACCAGAGTGGGAATAGTGAAGTGGTAGATCTCCAGCATATTCACCACAGGAGACAACATACTTGCAGCTCGTGCGGCAGTGGAGCCCAGACCCGTGGCCGTCTGACTAAAAAAAAAAAAAATCAACAAGCGGATTATTACATAACTGCATTAAAAACAACGGTCTCATTCATACCTGTAGAAAACAACACAGGTGCATGCCTACCGAATGGAGGTGGGGAACAGTTCTTGAATATAAACGTTGCAAATACTGCCTGCCCCGTTCATGAGAAACCTTCCACATGTGGCAAGAGCAGCGATGGCAATGTAATTACCTTAAGAAGAGCATCATATGGTTAAATGCTGATTTTTGTATGTTATACAGTGTTAGATATGGAAAGGTTTTTACTTTGTGGAACAGCGAGTGTCAGTAGAGAGAGAGACCCTCCTACTATGAGGGCAAACATGAGAGACGCCTTCCTTCCAACCGTTTCCAAAGACCACATGCAGAGGAAGTGGACAGGAATCTCAGAAAGGCCGAATATGAGTTGATTGAGAAAAATATCAAGGCCGAACTTCCCCACATTCAGAGA